>JARFOC010000341.1:560361-603383 GCA_031763485.1 Osmoderma eremita | reverse complement strand
TAAACATAATAAAAATATCTTACAAATGAGGTTTTATATGAACATACTTTCCATTTAAAATTTTAAAGATAACAACGTCATCCATCTTACGTTTTGAGTCCAGTGCATCTCACTATAACCAAAATGTAATTTGCCTCTAATTTCGTCTTTGTTACGTTTCTCTATCGCATTCCTCTCAAAAGTTACGTCCGCACTGTATATCTAGAGTGTAATATAAACCTGATGTGAACGTGAGGTTTAAGGTTTTTAAATAAACCGGATTTCTTTTAAAGAATTATAAAAGAAATTAGTAGAAATTCTGCAAGAAAAAGGATAAACCAAGAATTGTTTGGAATAATGCATTTTGTAAAGGTTTATTTTGTCTCTGCAAGCCATAATGAAAATATGACTTCAGTAGGTTGTTTTAACTAAGTAAAAATAAAAATAAAAGTAGTTGAAAAAATTGTAAATAAAAAGAGCATCATCAAACATTACGCTTACAGAATGCGTTTCAACAGAGCTGCTGAAATTTAAAAGATATGCAAAAATTGTTATCTAACGGTATGAATTACGTAAAAAAAAACTTTATCATTTATCTTTACCACCAATAATACGGAATATGTAACTAGCGAGAGTGATTTCTGGATATATGAAATTGTAGTGGGAACGAAGCCACTCTATATACGGAGTTACTGATAGATTTTTTCAGAATGTTAAAGCGAGAAATGTTATATACACTTACTAACAAATGTCTACATACTTCTTCAAGGCGCAGCAATTAACAAAGTGTTTATGTTCCTTTCACAGTCTTTAACAGTCGGTGTTTTCGACTGTTCTAACCATGCCTTCGTAATGTTCCGGAAATAGTACACTGCTCAAAATAACAATAAAAATGATAATTAAAGAAAATATATTGATTCCACATAC
Organism: Osmoderma eremita; assembly: GCA_031763485.1. Taxonomy (NCBI): domain Eukaryota; kingdom Metazoa; phylum Arthropoda; class Insecta; order Coleoptera; family Scarabaeidae; genus Osmoderma; species Osmoderma eremita. The sequence continues at coordinate 602,477 of JARFOC010000341.1, read as the reverse complement.
TTTTTAGTTTAAATATTTATAAGCATGCATCTCAACATAATATTGTGCTTTAATCTTGTTTAAATAAGTTTTAATCAATAACGCGTAAGATCACCACGAACAGCTAAAAGCGGTTGCCATCTTGATGGAACGAGCTGGATTTGAGTGTTGGACAGGTCTTGAAGAATCATATCTCATTGCTCCTGGCAACAATTTGTAATTGTTGAAGCGTTCTCACTGGCATATTTCGTGCAGCAACATAGTGTTTCAAGCGTTTTCTATTGGATTGCCACCTGGGAAATTGGCTGGTCACACCATTTTTTTCTAAATCCGATTTACATTTCACGCATACACAATTTAGAACAAACCCAACGCAGACTTTAAAAATTCATGTCATTTAAGTTAACTGGGACGTATCCCCCATGTGGTGAATGCAGTTATGGAACAGTTAAACGTTATGTTACTTGCGGATAGACGTGATTGCCGGAGAGTGAAGGCTTTGACCAAACTGTTAAGAAACGATTTAGACTGTCCCTATTTATTGCTGTCGAAGATTAATTTCATTAATTGTGCCTCGAATTGTCAGCCGATCGATGACCAGTTTCAATCTACCTACTGCCCGTGCCAACGTTCTGGTGCATTCACCTGATAGTGCTGTGTTCTGGGAGTGTTGGTGTGTGCCATTGATTTGTGATAACTATATGTAATATGTGATGCTGGATTAGTTCTTCTTTTGTTCTTTCCATATATGTGTGTTAAGTTCAATTTAATTAAATCAACATAGTTATGTCCTATAATTAGGTTTACTGTTGGATATTAATGAATATAAAAACAAATAAAAAAGCATTAGTTCTTCTCCCCACTGCTGCCGCATGCAGAACAACAATGGATCGCAGAGTCTAATCCGAGTATCTCTGGTCAGTGAGAGCTCTATTTTCTATGAAATAAAAGTCCGTGTGCCCTCCAGTCCTTCTCCCGGCCCATACCATTTCATCACAACCTCCATTTTGTGGGCTTTCTTGGACAGATTGTGGGTTATTGCGTGTGCCAGGTTCGCGCCAGACTTCAGAATACGTCTATTATCTGGTCGCAATGTAAATTTGGATTCGTCACTGGATAATACTCACCTCCATTCTTTATGGTGTCAATTGATGCTTGTTACCTCACCAGCTCTTTAATGTCCTGTCATAATTAAAATATGATTTCAGTAGGTTATTTTAACTAAGTACAAATAAAAATTAAATTGGTTGGAAAAAGAATACAAACCAATAGATTTTGCACATTCAAGCCAGAGGTATGTAAACGATTTGTTATTGTTTGCTTTGATATTAGCCCTACACTGACAGCAGCAAACCTAGTTCGAAGGTGGGTTGCATTAAGAATGCGATTTAATCTGATGGTGTTGTTGATGTTGGCCGAAGAGATGTTCCCTTGAACATCTGCAGTTTCTAAAAGCTATTCCAAAATTCTAGAAATTACGCTTAGGCTCACCCCAAGGTCTTCAGCAACGCTTTGTTCTGTTCTTTCAAAACTCAATTGACCTATGGTACTCCAAGCGTCTACGGCGTACAGATCGTGGTGTATTTCCATTCCCGACGATACAACTGAAAATATCAACTACTAATCACAGTGGTAAACATTTATATACTGGCCCAGGAACGAGTTTTTATACCCTCTAACGACGATATGGATCAACATGGTAAAACGCATCTGTATATTCGGTTTCCCGTTGAGAAATGTTGTAGTTTATAGAAATGTTTGTATTTTTATATTAACAAATACTACTTTTTCCTATCATTGATCTGGGGTATCCGTTAATTGTTTCGAGCAATGCGCAATACGTGAAAACAGCTTCATTCTTCACTTTCTCTTTCTATCCTAACACAATCGAAAGAAAGAAACTTCAACTAAGCTACAAAAAACGATACTAACAACAAAAATTGAAATCAAATGAAGGTGTAACACGAAGAGGAACACAAAATCGAATCGACAGTTGCTCAAAAGTTAATAAATTCCGTGTCCTAAATGAATAAATAGATTATACTTACGTTAAAGAAAAATGAGTGCATTTTCCCATTATTTTATATAAAATTTTGAAACCTCTGTGCTACATTTACTACTGTATTAAAGAAATTAAAATATACTGCTTCGCTTTCAGAATGGTGTCGACTTGACCAAACTTGGTTTATTATTGCCCCGTGAAGACTTTTGAAAGTAATATTTTTTAAACAAGTACTTTTTAAGGCTAAAACGAAAGTTGATGTTTTGTTATCTTCCAATCTAAATTGGTCCACTTAAACAACAATAATTCTATATCGCCAAACCTCTCAAGTCACAGTTAAATCAATTTACATTCGCAAATGTAAATGCATATAATATGTATACACAAACATACATAGCGTGTCGTTGTAGAATAGGTGTCAAGAGTGAACGGTATTATTAAATTTGATTAGCAAGAAAATCGTTGCACCAATAAAAGAGTTCATGCCAGATTGTTAAGTACATAAATGACGACTTCCTAAAGCTAATCCTTTGTAGTATGTATTCGCGGCATTTGGAGAATGCCAGATCAACTTTATCAACGAATAGGAACACCTAATTTAATCCATCTGGCACTTGTCATCCGTTTAAGTCCTGTAATTGTATTCGAGGAACAAGTGACATAGTTCCTGTGTTGTGATTAATACTCATTACAAAGTTTCTAATTAAGTATAGGCGATTCTACTGTCTTCTTTTAAAGATTTATTTATAAATAATACTTGCGTCAGTAATAACAAAATGTTAATATAATAACTATAATCTTTTACTGCCTGCAACAGCATTGAAGTTTGCATGTTATTTACGAAGATAAACGCATGTTATCTCGTTGTTATCAAATTGTTGTTTTTGCGGTAAGGTGGTTGTTTTAAATGTTGACATATGTTTGCGATGTACGTAAGTACATTACCGTAAACAATAAACAAATGAGTTACTGTTTAAAATACAGCAGTAAGAACTGTTTTACTATATTGCAAAAGTAATGATTTGGTTACCTTGTGATACATTTACCGTCATAATATAAATAATTTACGATACATGTATGTGGACTAATAAATCAGTAATAATGATAGCTTATGAAAGAACAAAATACATATACATTGTGGAAATTAAGTAACGCATGAATTCAGTAATTCCGTTGATATTAATTTTTTGGAAAAGATCTCGAAGGGATATAACGATTTTAACTTCAGCAAATATTTTCAGCCTATTTTCAGTTTCTTATGTCATTTGCTGTTCATGTTATGACGTCATCGATTTTTTTTAATGACAACCTATATTTTTTATTATTGATTTTGGTAGTAGATACTTTTCATTTCGTTTTCAACGGTACAAAATTTTCTTATATTTGAAAAAAAATCGAGAAAAACAGTCAAATATTAAAAATTCAATAAATGGGGATATTTTATCTAGTTGCCGGTGTATAAAACAAAAAAAAACATTAGTTAGGGCAAATGTACAGTTTACGGTAAATGTTAATAAAATAAGTGTTATTATTTTGCTTTTTCTACACTAGAAAAACTATTTTATTAATAAAAATGGAACACTTGAGCGAAAAACAGAGAATTGAAATGTTAATGATGATTGGTTATAGGGACGGAACTAGAACACATCAAGAAGTGCGTCAAACTTTTAGCGAAAAATACCCGTATCAACCCATACATCAATAAACAATTCGTAGGATTGAAAAAAAATTTCGGGGACATGGCGTTATAAAGAATCTTCGTCCAGCGACATTAAATAAAGATGCACAACTGGACGTGCTACTAGAAATTCAATCCACATTCAACTAGTAGAAGCATTGCTTTGAACCACAATATAAGCCACACTTCAGTTCTAAAATTCTACCCGTATAAGCTGCAATTGATTCACGAGTTGATAGAAGAGTTGACGGTAAAATTTTGTAAACAAATGGTGGAAATTTACCTTTGCCATCCAATGTTTTCCCAGCGTGTTTTATTTACTGATGAAGCAACATTTTGTTTAAATGGAACGGTCAATATGCAGGATTGTAGATATTGGGCTAGGGTAAATCTCCATTGGACGTAGGAAATTCATACTCAATATCCTGAGAAAGTTAATGTTTGGGCAGGAATTACTGGTGACAGAAATCTAGGGCAATTCTTTTTTGAAAACAATTTGACTGGAGATAGATACCTACAATTTTTACAGGTGGCATTGATGCCTGCGTTATTTCCCGGTGCAATTAACCCTGATCGACCAAATAGTACCATTTGGTTACAACAAGATGGCGCTTCGCCTCATTACGAAATTAATGTGTGGAGAACTTGGTCCAAGTAGACCAAGTTCTCCCAGAAAAATAGATAGGAAGAAGAGATCCGATAGAGTCGCCGGCTAGGTCTCTTGATCTAACGCCATTAGACTTATTTTTATGGCGGTACTTAAAGACTAGAGTATACAACAGTGGACCCAATAATTTAGAAGATCTCAAGCAAAGAATTCAACATGAGATTAGGTTAATATCACCTCAAACAATCGACAATGTGAGAAATGAATTTTATAATCGTCTTGGGTATTGTCAGATGGTACTTTGAACATTTAGTGTAAATATAATTTAGAAACTGTTATTTTGTGTTTATTTTTGTTTGATGCTATTGTTAGAGTTTTTCTGGTTAATCAATTTATTTCTTTTTATTACAATATTTACCTCACGTAATCATCGTTATTACTAACTTTGAATTGAGCAGATAATAAATTTCCATTTTTTCCAAAAAATTAATATCAACGCAACCCAACGGAATTACTGATACTACTTAGGCTCTCCATTCGCATTTATAGAAATAACTTAAATACCCTACGGCTAAGACTTGTTAACCATAATAATTTCAAGAATTTCAAAGAAGTAGGTGTTATACTAAAATGCATTCCAACTAACCAAATTTTGCAAAAAAATATGAAGAAATTAAATACAATTTAATGGATCAACTACTGCTATATAAATGTGGAAAAACTTTTTTTTCTCTAGCAAACAGTTGATGTAGTTGCTGTAGGGGTAATCATTTCCATGATTCCTTTTGCATTGACAAAAGCACTTACAACTTTAACTAATACAATTAACGATCTGTCAAATACCATACGATGGAGATTGTACGAAGACTGTAATTAGCATATTGAATACATTAAGAAAAAAACAACGTGGTTAGAGAGTAAGCAATCTGTGAAAAGACTTCTGCCTTTTGCTGTGGAAAAGAATTATGCATGCGGAATCTATAGAAAGCAAGAATAGAAGAAAGAAATGTGGACTGATCCTCCACGGATAGATAATTGGATCTGCAGAGTTTAAAAAAGTTTGAATCAGCTCGAATATTTTAGGAAATGTATAATAATTGCATATGAATGTACTGGAACATATTCCAATTCATTCAATACAATACCTTTTTAGAAAAAGTTCTCGGACACGTACTCTTACTTTTTTGATCGCCGATATTATTTGAAATTTCCGTGACGTCACTGTATAAAACACTAGTGACGTCACCCATAGTTACTCAAATTAGAATTATACCGCTAGCTCGAGAAAACGACATTAGTCCAATTATGAATAATGAGATTACTCATAAAGCAAAAATTGCACCCGTATTATAAATTACACGTGGTACAGAAATTGTCTGAAAGTGATCCCGATAGAAAACTTTAATTTTGCGAGGAAATAATGGGGTTACTTGGCAGGAAAGAAATAAATCTAGACAAGATACTTTTCTCTGACGAGTCAACATTTACATTGAATAGAGATGTAAATAAATAGAATTTTCGGCGCTGGGCCGACAAAAATCCGCACTGGATGGCTAAAGGCCACACGCAACGGCCAGAGAAAAAATGCTTGGGCCGAAACTATCTGTGCTCGAGTGTTAAGTCTAAAACTCTTTGATAATAATCTAACTGTTGAAACATAGTTGGAATTCTTGCAACAGGAACTTATATCGAGTTCAACAGCTTTGTACCAGAATTCCCTAGATCCGGATGTAACAAATGAAAATATCTGGTTTCAACAATCTCCGCATTTTGCTAGACATCTTCGTGATTATTAGCCAGAAATTTTCACTGGCAGATGAATAGGAAGAGAAGGACTTCTGGAATAGCCAACAAGATCTTCAGATCTTACTCCGCTAGATTATTTCTTATGGGGTTTCTTAAATTTATTCCAGGAAATCTTCTGTTGAGGTGCTGAAAGAACGAATAATACGTGAGTGTAGACTAATTTCACTCGATGTCCATTTCGGGCACCATAGTGAAAATTTTTAAGAGCACTTGAATTTTTCATTATTCAGAAGCCAGGTGCTTTAATTGAAACTGAAAAAAAAGAAGATTCGGTTAAAAGAATTGTTTTATCTACCTTTGCTACGCGTACCTCTTGGGAAGAACGCCTACGTGCTTCAAACTGAAATTTATGCAATACAAATCTGTGCTAGAGAGTGTCTGCAGCAGGGGTCACAAAGCCAACTGCTCTACATTCTGACGGACAGTCAAGCTGTCCTAAAGGCATTGACATCTTATCGGATATCTTCCAGGCTGGTATGGGACTATCTGCAAGACCTTCAAAACTTGGCGAAACACAATAAAGTAAAACTGATGTGGGTGCCGGGGCATTGCGGGCAATGATCAGGCGAACTAGCTAGCAAGGAAGGGCCCCGAAATGACGTTCATTGGACCTGAGCCAGCTCTCAGGATCAGTAAAGCTGCCGCTCGTGGTGCGGTAACTGAGTGGGTGACTGAACAACACCAGAAACACTGGCACCATGTAGCAGGACAGAAACACAGCAAACAGATGATGAGGATACCATCACAACGTTTGGCGGCTGACATACTGTCTCTTAGCAGAACGCAGAATAGGGAGATGACCTGTCTACTCACTGTACACGGCAACCTAAGGAAACACCTACACAGAATGGGAGTCTATGTGTAGATAAAGCAATGGGTAGGAGAAAACAGCCTTTCACATTGTTTTTGAATGTTACCCACTAAGCCACCGGAGAAAACCCCTATCAGGTGAAATAGACACACTGCGGGGCATACCGGAAAAGGATTTGACGCACACACTACTAAACCTTGTCAAGGGGAAGGGAGTAGATCTGTTCGGATAATCAGAAAATAACCCAATGCAGACTAATACAATAGGGCTCAAGGCCGCAGTGTTAAAGGATCTGAAAGACCTTTCTCTGCATTAGGGTCTAAATCAACCTACCTTTGATTAAACAAGTAGAATAGAAAATGATATTAAGAATAAATACAGTATTTTAATATTTACCGTTCATATTTAAGTAATTCATTTGAAGTAATGTTGTTAATAAGCACTTACCTTTGTACACACATGCGATATTTGATTTGCTTATTATTACAAAATTACATTTCAATAAGGAACCAAACATTTTTTACATTACAATACTAATTGGTGTTATATACGTATTTGTATTGGTAATTCTACCTTTCTAAACGTCAATTCTATTATTTTTATTCTTCAATGTAGTTGAATTCCGTTATATAATGTTATAGATTCACACATGATTACTTAACACGACTAATTTATTGCAGGCACAATGATTCCAAAATCTGGAGGTGATTACGCTTACATAAGCGAAGCTTTCGGTCCATTACCTGCATTCCTCTACTTATGGGTAGCTCTATTCATCTTGGTACCGACTGGAAATGCGATCACAGCAATAACCTTCGCACAATACATCTTACAACCCCTTTGGCCAGTTTGCGCCCCACCTTATGGCGCTGTGCGCCTGTTAGCGGCCGTTACAACGTGCCTATTGACTGTGATAAACTGTTATAACGTTAAGTTGGTGACTAGGGTGCAGGATGTCTTTACTGTCACGAAAATATTCGCCCTGTGCATCATTGTGGCGCCGGGCATGTGGTACTTGTGCACGGGACACGTGGAACACTTCGAAGATCCCATGGCCGGGACGGAAACTAAACCTGGTTACATCGCCTTGGCATTCTATTCTGGGCTATTTTCATATTCCGGTTGGAACTATTTGAATTATGTTACTGAAGAGCTAAAGGACCCCTATAGGTAAGATATTTATTATTATTTTTTACATAAACAAGAAAGGATTGATATGATTGATACCAATCTTGCTTTCAGCAAAAGGTTTCAAACAAATATTTACTATTAGAATGACTATGTAATTATTTAAATTCAATGCTTTTTTGTTCCAAAAATGTTTATGCCAAGTTAAATTCCTTTTTGGCAATCTAAAAACTCAGTTAATGATGTAAAAATGGCGAAATTCTAAAGAAAAAATGCTATATTCCTAAAAGGATTACAAAAAACGAAAAATAATGTAAGTTTGGAGACGACACTAAAATCCGCACGCGGACTGCCGATCTACGCATGCGTCAGCAGAAATCTTTTTAGCGGGGAAGACAAACTCGAAATTGTGTGCTTGTGTATATTATACCGCACAGAGATTAGGCGAATACAATTTTGCTATGTGAATGGCCATGTTCAGATACCTATGGATACCTGTACATCTATGGAAATAACGGAAATATTTTTATCTATGCACATTTAGTAATTAGAAGTAACTATTTTTGGAACATTTTCTTTTTCGAAATTTTTGTAGGGCCTATATTTTTTTGAATGTTGTAAACATAAATAATTTTGAAAGACCATTTCAAAATGTATATTGAATCAATTAAAAATACACATTATATATTATCAAAAAATCACACATTGTTCCTAGATAAATCCATGATAAATATACCTAAAATAAAACACTTAAAAGGGGAACCTTTTTAAATAAAAACTAATAAGTTGTTAGTTCTCTAAAACAAAAATTAAAAATAAATACAAATATATATAAACACAAAATAATATGTAGGAATTTAATATATATAAGTATAAGTATAAAGCAGTCGATATTGCAACGGAGTAAAAATGTTTCATGCGTAGCAATGCAAGGCAAGTGAAACGATAGTTGAGAAGTACCGTTAAAATTGGCAAATTTTGCGCGCCTAATTCTACCACCTTATCGCATGCGTAAATCGCCAGTCCGAGTGCGGCTTTTAGTGTTGTCTTAAGATTGGCATTATAATATCGGCGTTTATTCACTGCTCCATAATCTTTAATAAATTCGCTATGGTAAGTTTCTTAATGCCTCCTTGAAGCTTTGACTATATATAATCGGCGAGAATGGGGTCGGAAGCCTTGTTTGGTCAATCAGGATAATTGCGTTTTTCTCCGGGTTCACAATGATTATGAGAGCAAAAGTTCGCCCGAGGTTGTATCTACCTACTACTAACAGCAATTAACAAACACTGCCTTTACAATTAACTTAACTTGCATTATATCTTTTAAGAAAATCAGATTTGCACTTTAAATTTTGCACAGTAGTAGCATCACGCTATACTAACAACAATTAGTGTGGACATTTAAAGTAAAGTTTTAAATTTAATTTTCTACCAAATATTATGTTATCAATTTATTGAAATAAATTAGTTAATTCATACATTTGATACAACAATACAACAATAAAAGTAGGATAATTGTATATATTTGAAGAGAAGTGAACATGGATGCTCTAAATTTCTGGCAAGTGTTGGATACCAAAATTAATGCAATTATTTGTGAAAAGTGTTTAATACTTAAAGCTTGAAACCATTTTATAATACGAAAAGTGACAGGTCCGAAATCACCAGAAAGATTCAAGGTTGCTATACTTTAAATATACGAAAATATACTTGGCAGTAACAGAAATGTGGTTTCCTTTGTAAAATCCATTTTTCTTTTACTTTATTTAATTACCACGTTGAACAAAACATTTCTTTCGGGACGGAAGTGTTACAATGTTTGTGTTTTTAAATTGATTAAATTAATATTGCCAAACCTGCTTGGACAGTTGTCCGTAACCCACGCTGTACGATAAAAATTGCGTAAATAAATACCCACGCAGTGCAGTGAAAATAATTTACGGTTATTTCTAGGTAAAAGCAATTTTTATCTGGCCATAAAATGTGCATTATAATTTTGAATTTTGCGTCGATCGACGCAACTTTCTCGATCTGTGTATCTGGATGCTTTTCACATAAGAAGAATTTCGTTTACAATCAGAGATTCTGGATTAAGTGCCTTTAGTTAATTTTAAAGAAGTTAATCTTCTTGTATTACGCCTATTTAATTAGAGAGCTGGGTTAAAAAGAAAGTGAAAGTCGAAAAAAAATTGAGTATTGTGCGTAAAACTACACACAATAAAATGAAAACATATTTATTTAAATTTCATCAATAACAGATGAATAATTTTTAGTTGGAAAGCACTGCGAAGCAGTGTTATATTTTGCAACTGTTGAATTAAATGGGGCTTCAAAATACATTATCTCTTTGGCATAAGTTTTTACTTCTGCGAATCTACAGTCAAACTCTTCAAATAATTATTGCAGTATATTGGTGTAACGATTTGTTGAAAAATTAGAAGTTGCTTCCAGTTCTGAGAGGCTTTGACAGTGATTCAGTTGATGGTTTTCAATTTCACTTTTAAATTGGGATAACTTACAGTGGAAAGCTTTTACATTTGCAGCCAAATCCGTTACAAATTTTCCTTTTCCTTGTAAATAATTTGAGTCTATATTTGATGTATCGATTAGGTGTAAGCTATTTCAGTTCCAGTTTCTGGTTAACTTGTGTGCACAAACTTTGCCCATTCCTTTCAACTTCGTGTCATTCTTTTGGCTTCTGTCCATGACTTGCCTCTTCTACGCAGGATTTTCGCCACCTCATCATTCCAAGTCTTCCTTGGCCTTCCCTTTCCTCTTTTGCTTTGCACTTTCGTTTTCCATATCAGTCTAGCTGGTCGCTTCGTGCTCATTCGGTTCAGATGTCCAAACCATCCCCTCGATAACACTAATTATTGATTCAACGCCCAGTTCCCTTCTGATCTCCTCATTTCTTACTCTATCCATACGGGTGACTCCCTTCACGGCTCTTAAGTACTTTATGTCTCTAGCTTGAATTCGACTTCTTTGTGCCTGGTTTAATACCCAGCTTTCGGACCCGTATGTTAAAATTGGTATAAACATTGACCTGTACACTGCTAATTTGGTTCCAACACTTATTTCCGACATTCTTATAAGTACTTTATTTAGACTATGGTAAACGACCATTGCGTAATTTATTCGTTGTTGAACTTCGTTTTCTTCACTGCCTCCTCTTTCCAGCCATACTCCCAAGTATTTGTAGTATTCATTCACTTGCTCTATCTTTTCGTGGTTCAATTCAATACTGATTGATCTCTTTACTGATTGATCATTACTTTTGTTTTCTCCAGTTCTTCCTTCCATATCGTCAGATTTATTTGGAGTCCCTCCTCCGTTGGAGCACATATCATCATATCGTAGGTAAAGGCACATTCCGAGATACAGACCGGCATCAACTTATTGTAGCCCACGTGAGTCCTTCGAATTCTGTTGCCCACGTTTTTTATTACATCATCCATGAGCAGAACAAACAGTGATTGACTCAACACCCCTCCCTGCCTCAAACCCTCTGTGATGCTAAAGGTAGCTGATTGCATATTATCTTTCCTCACGTAGTTCCTGTTATCTCCTTTCTTATGTATCGGTAGTACTATACCAATTTTCCAGTCACTAGGAGTCTGTTGTTCATTCCATACTTTATTAAACAGTTGTGTTACAGTGCCCATCCCCTGTTCTCCCAGGTTTTTCAGTATTTCTGCAGTAATTTTATCATGCCCCGGCGATTTGCCCAGTTTTACGTGTCTTATTGCTTCCCTGTGTATACCGCTGTCTGTATTTCCATCATTCAGGTTATTAATAATTACATCTTCTTGTTGTTTTTCATTAAGTTCCTGGAAATATGCCTTCCATCTTTCCATTATTTCTTCATCTTCCATTATTATATTATTATTCTTGGATTTCACGTGCTTTATTATATACTGTTTACCTTTCCTAGCATTTTTCAATACTTTATCAAATAACCATTATTTATTTGAAAATTCTTTTAAGTATCTACCTTTTTCATTCACGAAAAAAAATTCTATGCGAAATTTGAAAAAAAAAAAACCTTGCAAAATGATTTATCCATCTTGCAACACTGCAGAGTTCCCATATTCCGAATCAATCCTTGAAAAGAACTATTGACAAGATTCATAACATTTTCCGAAATTTTTTTTTCACAAATAGCCTTTTCGTTAATGCAGATTTTAATTTCTCCTCAAATACGAGGAACTTCTTGGCACACTTGTGACGTGTTTTTATGACGCCCAACATCAGTACTCACTCCAATCAAATATATTTAAGTTCATCATAAAATAATTACTAGTGATGAAAAGATATTCTTCACCTTATCTTACGTCCACGTAGTTCACGACATTTTTAATTTTAATTTTCTGAATTCTAAACCTAAACCTTACAGATCAAGTGTGGGTGGGATAAATTTTAAATCGATCCGAATGCGGCATAAGTTTAATACCACGGACATAGAGGATAGGTTAACAACACCATAAGTTTTCTAATACAAATCTTTTATCCTTGACCTCAAAACAGGTAAAATGCTCTGAATGTTCATTCAACTTGTACTTGCTTGAATAGTTTACCTTTTTTGTAGCAGCGTCTACATATCTTTATGCAATTATATAATAGCTGTTACACATGCTTTTACATGCAAATATGATCGAAATTTCTAGTTGATATGAACGGAATAAAATTAACACAAAATCCCATTGCCTTTGCAGATAAATTTTCCTCAATTCATCATGTTAACTCATCCTTCTCTACTGATCATTCTCTACATCATGGTGTGCCATTTGTTTTAAATAGCGTGATCGAAGATGAATTAGTTAATATTATGTCGTCTTTTCCACAAATTTTAGTTCTAGCAATGATTTAATACCTAGCATTAATTATGCTAGATTTGCTTTAGTTAAGTCTTTACCTTACATAATTAATTTGTCTATTAAATCTTGCGTTTTCCCTTCTGAGTGGCGATGGGCGCGGGTCAGTCCTATTTATGAAAAAGGTGAGAGATATAATGTGAAAAATTACAGACCAATTTCAGTTCTTTCGAATTTTGCAAAAGTTTTTGAAATTGTGATATTTTCATGTATACATCATAACACAAAGTCATTGGTGTCATCGTACCAACATGGTTTTGTTCGTGATAAGTCGACGGATATTTGTAGTGAACTGGATCGCCAAGGTCAAGCCGATGTCATTTACACTGATGTTCAACATTTGATACAATCGATCATCATATTGTTAATAAAATTATTAGTCTGGCACTTCTTTGATTATTGCAATCCCACTTGAGCTTTTGGTGCAACTATGTTCAGTGTAATAGTTATAAATTGTACATCGTCTCACCTTTATCTGGGGTTCTGCAAGGTTCAAATTTGGGTCCTTTGTTGTTCATATTAAATCTAAGTGATTTACTTTCTTCTTTAACATGCCCTGTACTTGCTTATGCGGATGTCACACAAATCTTGGGATGATGTGCGTTTACAAGTGAATCCAAATCGTATTACTGAGTGGTGCTCGACCAATAAATTGAAATTGAATATAAATAAATGCTTTCATGTATCCTACACTAGAAAAGTTATTACATTAACTCTTCTTACATGGTTGATGATGAAGGTTTGGAAAAGGTGGAGAGAATTAAAGGTCTTGGTGTCTATTTTCACAGTCGTATGAACTTTTCGTACCACATTAACCAACTTTGCACTAGTGTTGCTAAAACATTAGGTTTTGTTATGCGATCTTGTAAATATTTTTAAAACTTCTCTCTTAAGAAATTGCTTTATGGAACTTTTATGGTTAGTAAGCTTCAATATGCATCGCAAGTTTGGTCTACTTGCAACTATCAGTAGAAAAAACTACAACGTAATTTTTTTAAGTTTCTGACATTGAATACAACAGAGGTATATCCATAACGTGGGGATGCCTACGGTACGTGGCTGCAATTCCATAACTTCTCTTCATTAAGTCATCGGCGTGAAGTTCATGGCGCTAGATTTATATGGAAACTGATTAATGGCAGGAATGATGTGCCTTACCTTCTGTCATGCATAAATTTCGTTATTCCTAGACCTTCATCGCGTTCCTGTTTCGCTACCTTTCTGCAGAACGAACTCATTACGTGGATCTCCACTGCCAGCGATGTGCCGAGCCGCTAATCTTTAGTGATATTTTTAATATGTGTTAAATAAATTAATTTAATACATTCTTTATTGTATTACGAGTGTTACACTTTCTGTACTCTATACATGTATATATATTTTATATCATATTTTGTCCTACTATTGGATGATTCCGTTGTACAATAAATATTATTATTATTATTGTTATTATAACGCAAAAGGGTACTTTTAACCCAAAATTTTAATTTCTTTTTTCTTTCAGGAATTTACCCCGTGCCATTTGCATATCGATGCCACTCGTGACAATAACTTACGTGGTAACCAACATTGCTTACTTCGTAGTCCTGACTCGTGAAGAGATCTTAGCCTCAGAAGCGGTCGCCGTAACATTCGGCGATAAGATGCTAGGAGTCTTCTCTTTCACCATGCCGTTTTTCGTCGCGTGCTCTACTTTTGGGTCACTGAATGGAGCAATTTTCGCCTCGGCTAGACTATTTTTTGTAGGCGCTCGCCAAGGTCACCTTCCACGAGCTATAGCCTTGATAGATGTGAAAAGACTTACTCCAGTGCCTTCCCTAGTTTTTATGGTAAGTTATGCAACGATAATAATCGTAAGTGAGGTTTGATTGACTAGAATTTCCACATCAATTAATTGTTATTAAATAGTCTTTTGGTATTAAATCGTTTACTTCAATATAGAAACCAAATGGCAAAAATTTCTAAAGACAGTAGCAATCCCATTACAAACATTTATGAGTGTTACATTATTCATAGTCGTAGATTCGTTGCGCTTCGTATTATTACGAATCTCCTTTAGTTCTTACACATTTAGCCGAACGTTCATAATGTGATTCTAAGCACTTTCAAAACAAAATCTTTGTCTTGGTCTCAAACCACTCTTCAACGGAACTTCGTCATTTGTCGAAAATATTTGACCTTTCAAATAAATGCTTTTTGAGTTTTGGGAATAGAAATTAATCTAACGGTGGTCAACGAATTCCAAATTAATTGCAGTGCATGAGCGTTGTTTTGCAAAAAGAGATGACCTGCCGCAAGTTTACGGCGGTGATTTTTCCACAATTTTCTTACGTAATTTGGTGGGCAACTCAGCATAATATGCTTCCGTGATACTTCAAATGTCCCATCATTGTCCCAGAAAGCTGAAGCGAGGATCTTTCCAGCCGATCTTTGAACAATCGTGGAGACCAGAATGCTTCCACTCTTTGGATTACTCTTTAGTCTCTCGGTCATATTGATGGGTTTTGTCCACGGTAACAAGTCGATCCAAAGGGTTAAAGCAAACTTCTTCCAGACCGCGGCAGATTATTTTCGGCGTTTCTGATTAGCATTTGGGCGATAACTTTCTGGTGCCGAAGTGGTAACGAACGATATGAAACACACGTTCAACGTTTCTGCTATACGTCCTGCCCCAATTCGTCGATCTTCTGAAATATCTTGAACAGAACAGAATTAGTGTTTTCCGGAGTGGACACAGAAACTAGTCTCCCAGAGCGGCGTTCATCTTAGAATTTAAGAGAGGAAGATCAAATTAATTAACCAAACGTTTGCTTAACGATGCGGAGTATTGAACGAGCGACAGGCATTCCTCCGACGTGCTCTGATGAGGACTAAGTTAGTCTGAAACAGCTGTCTGTAAGTGAGGAATGCCTGGAATTATACAATCAGACGTGTTGTGTGATCTCAGAGGTACAAGAGGAAATGGATATTGTATAATTGGTACATTATACAATATCCATTCTTTTGCCAGGTAACAACTTCATTGTATTGCCCAGTCGCCAGACTTAGACCCTATTGAACACTTGTGGGAGAACTTAAAACGTCGATTGAGAAAATTGTGTTATAACAGGACGCGAATCTTTAAAGCGCGCCATAATGGAAGAATGGGTTCAAATCCCCCAGAAAGTGACACAAAAATTAGTGCACTCGATGCCGTCATTCATTTATTGTATGTTGACTTTTGTGAGATTTCTTATATGTCTTATTTAAGGATTTTTTTTATTTGTTAATAAAGTGCATAAAATTAGCAAATAATTGAATTTAATAGTTTGTTATTATAACGATCTTGTTATATAATCAGTCGTATTCTTTCACATTCCATTTTGGCAACAAATTTAGAAATTATTCTACTGTATGTAGACTTTCGTGAGCAACTATACATGAATGATAATAAATACTAAAACTACTGACTCCACATTAAAATAATGAAATAATTTAGTACGTAAACTCTGCTGCAAACGTCATTTAAAATCCACTTTATTTTATTTGATCGGATTTGAATTTGAATATTTACATTTATTTTATTTTACAGTGTCTAATTACCCTCCTGCTAGTAGTAATAGAAGACGTCTACGTCCTAATTAATTACGTCTCATTCGTCGAAGCCCTCTTCATCATGGTCAGCGTGACCGGTTTGCTCTACATGCGAAAAAAGAAACCGCACATGGAACGTCCGATCAAGGTGAACATCGTGCTGCCGATAATCTTCTTCATCATATGCGCCTTCCTGGTGACGTTTCCGTGTTACGTGAGCATAGAAGAAGTCAGTGTCGCCGTCGCGTTCATCCTATGCGGAATCCCTGTATATTACGTGACGATAGCGTGGCAGTCGAAGCCCGAATGGCTGCAGCGCTGCTTCAATAACTTCAATGATGTTTGCGCTAAATTGTTCGTGTGCGTACCGGAAGATTCGCATTATTCATAACATTCGTTGAATCTATAGGTTACGTAGGCGTCAATGAGAATTATATACGATAATTGGATGCGGACGGTACTTTCGAAAGACGTGCTCGCACTCTGCGAACGAGATTCGTTTGTCGAGTTGAGGGGAGGGGAACAATTTGCCACTACGAGTTTTGTGATCTCTAATGCGTTAAATTTTTGTACAAAACAAATTATTTTGTTATTATCAAACTGTTATGTTATTGATTGACTAAAGCTAAAGGTAAAGCTAGTTTTCCTTTTATTAACATAAATAACAATTACTTATTATTAATCTGATATTTGCGGAAACTATTTTAAATTACCACCTTCCTTCGTTATTGATGCAATTTTTACAATAAAAGTAACACCACACAAAATGTGATATTTTATAAGGACAACTTGTGTAAAGTGTCATTATTAGAAAGTAGGTATTAATTTATTTCGTTCAGGTTCAAAATATTAGATCGATAAGTTATCTACTATTAGTGCATATTTAACATATAAATACGTATGTTGCTAGGCAAACAAATACAGCAATAATTACTAGAAAGTATGATATTTGGTTCTTATTGCATAATCGCATTCCGTTAGTAAATTTTTGCGGCTGATATTGTAATTATTTAAGACATTGTTGTACAAAACTTGTTAAATTTTGAAGTATATATTAAAATAAAAAGCATTTTTGTACAGATGTTTGTTTTCAATTGATTTTTTTTAGTTTTGCAACATTTAGGTACTATGTGAACGAGAACACAGTAATTTAATCGGAAAAAGTGGAAAAGTCTTGTAGTGATACATTTAAACAACCGAATTTTGACATTTCGTCCTTTCATGACATGGTTGCCACGCATTGCAAGGCGTATCAAATGATTTGACAGATATATTGACAGGTTATGGTTAAAAAAAACTATCTATCAAGACTAAATAGAACGTCAAAATGACAAATGTCAATGGATATAAGTAGGCAACCAAATAATAAACATCCTGAAGTGGCGTTCACTATAAAATGCAATAAAACTCAATATAAAAGAGGTTGGTTAAACTAGAAGTCTGTTCTATATTATAACTACGAGCAAACCAGCAGACTGACTACGAGGCGTAATCATGAGAAGGAAAATAACGATGGCTTGCGTGAGCACCTAATTATGCAACCAAATACAACCATTGGTATCAACGTTATTCGACCAATAGAGGGCTCTGAGTGTAAAATTGTCGAACTCTACATAAAGTATTTAAAATTTATATTACAACTCTTTTAGTTGTTAGTAGTTCTTTTGGTTTTTACTTATTGGTTAATCATTATCGTTATTTTATATATATGTATGTGTGCGTTATATGTGTTATATGTGTATTTCGTCTGTAAAGATTGACGTGTCCCGAATACTTTATTAACGTACGTAAAGCTAAAAATGATTCATCGCCAGGTATCTAGACCCGACTGCACTTTTTTAGTGTAATTACATTCCTAATGGCTTATTTTGTTGAGTAGGGTAGATTAAGCGAATTGTTCTCCTTCAGAGTGTTTAGTCTCTAAGTTGCTATTGTAGAAGTCGCTACGTGAATAAAATTATTGTTAAAGTTAGTTGGTGCGTTATTGTGTTTGAAAAATAAGTGGATTTAACAATTTTGTGCGGCAGGAGTAATCCGGACAGTGGGTTTATTATCTGGTAAGCAAAAAGATTAATTCCAATCGTAAATATAACTTTCAGGATATACGTTAGTCGAAACTGCCAATGCGTGTATTTTGCGCAACTTATGCGCTCACTTTCTGAATAGAAATATGGTTGGAAATAGAACAGGTGCTACTTAAAAATCTACACGACAAAATGCATACACTTTTTGGCACATTTTGTGAATGACATGCGAAAGAAAGCTTGTATAGAGAATGAGTAGCATTTTGGAGGGCATTATGCATCCTGTCAAGTTTGAAATATATGAGATTTGGCGCGGTTGCATGTTTAGTTAGGTTTGCAGACCATCAGAGAGATACTATATTATCCTAGCCTAGGTAAGACTTGTGTAATAAAATGCTGCTTTAACCCAATACTAAAAAGTGTGAACGCTGTCGAGGGGGGTTTGTTAACGTCTCAATTCATAGAGGGGCTATTACTTACAAGCGGAAATCTTAAATTTATTGTGAGATAGTTTATATTATACTAATTTTCTTCCAGATATCATTGTGCATGAAAACTTATTTTGAACTGAAAGTTAGTTGAGTTCAAAAGTTTTGATGAACGATATCTGGTAGAAAATTAGAATTACATAATTTGATATCAAATGTAATTCCCTGAAATTTTATTTAATTAAATGAAATGCTAAGGTTCAAAGAACGGCCAGGTGTAGTCATGACACTTTTGTTTTGTATCATCGAGGAAATACACGTTTCTTAACGTTTGCTAGGCAGCCTCTTAAACACGTTTTCGCCTTGAGAGGCGCATATAGGCAACCAATTGTGATATGAGACCACAATGGCAGAGGGGGCATTCCTATTCTGCCTATAAGATCGCATTTTAAGTACAGTCTGTTTACATACCGGTGTCATAGTGTCAGACAGGTTGAGCAGTGTTTGATGTTTTACACATAAATTTGGATTTTGTCAATTGATATTCGTTAAAAGCAGGGGGGTGCACGTAGTATACCTTTGATGTAAACCAGGGATTAGTTGATCAATAGAGGGCTCTGAGTGTAAAATAGAGTGTAGAACTCTATATAGAGTATTTTTTATTTATATTACAATTCCTTTAGTTTAGTTAGTAGTTCTTTTGGTTTTTACTGTTGTTTAATCATTATCGTTATTTTTGTTATTATTGACTTCTAGAATTCATTCGGATAAATTGCTGACTTCTCTGGAAAGTTCATAACATTTTCTTAGGAGGTAATAAAACAAATTGTATTGGCTTTAGTGCTAGACTTCATTTGAATAAAAGTGAAGTGCAAATTTTGACGATGTGGCAAGACATTCTACATATAACAAATTCGTAGAATTATTCTCGTGTGGTCACCAGAATGCACCAGTGTAGTTTAGGTTGCAGGATAATTATTATTTTAGTTGAACATTTATTTACACTGTTAAGTGCATTCATACTTCTATTCACATTACTTTGTGTAATTATGGTATAATTGAATTCTGAATCGTGTAGCAACAAGTTTGTATGACTTGCAACACTGACAAAGCCGAGAAACATAGGTACATGAAAAATATATTCGTAAATATGCCTATCATCAGAATTATCCGGCAACGAAACTAAACTGTTATTTCAAAGCGAAAATTCAAAAGACTCCCAGAGATGTTGTGTCATACTTCTTGTAAGTAGACTTAATAACTCCGTTGATAATGAGTGGGAACGAGTAAGAAAAAATAAACTGAATTCGTCTTTTGGAATGTTTTAATCCTTAATAAGAATAACAAAGTATTAACATATGAGTAACAGTATTTAATATTTGTGAAACTTACAATTTATACGTGATATTTGTTACAAAAAGTTGATATCCTCTTGCACGCTTCCATCATTAGGTCCACGGGTAGTGTAATGACTATTCTCATGAATCCGGGTAGTTCGAAACACTGAAAATATGTATAAGGGTTAAACATAATTTATTATAGAATCATTGTAATCTATGTGTTGGTAATTTTTATACGAGGCCATCTCAAGAGAAACACATTTGAAGAAATTCCTTTTTGCCATAAAAGTAATCGTTACCTGTTTGCATTAATGTGCTACTTAACTGATAGCTAAATTGACTAAGCTAATTATGTACCACAACCATGCATAATGCTCCAGTCGTTTCCAAAAGTATATTTAAGAGCTAATAGATTGGAAGACAATACAAACCCCCCGTATGAGTAATAAAAACCCAAGTGTATCAAGGTAATTAACAAAAATTATTCGAAAAGAATCTTGCAAATCTAGAGTTGAAATCGAATGAGAGAAAATATATACAAAAAAGAATCATATATAATGGCAAACCGATTAGCGAATTAGGAAAAGTTAAGATCAACAAAGATAATATAATAAACAAACTAGAATGTCAATAGAAAAACAGGAAGACAACAAAGTAATATCAAAAGCGGGAAAAACTAAACAAACTCGGAAGGTTTGCAATATTTAAATAAAACAAGGAAGCATTTTCCATCAAAGTAAATATTTTAAAGAACTTGAAAATTTCAGAAAGAAGGCACGTACTATTGAAAGGAATTTCCTTGATACGTATGATGCAAACCAAATGTAGGGCAACAGGCAAGCAAATATACAGGGTCTCCCAAGTCGAGTAGCCTATTAAAATATTTTGGGCATGGAAATGTACAAAAATTCTGAAAATAGTTTTAGACAGCTAAACATAATGAGATTCGACACCATATCGCGACCAGATTTTAAAATTTTCAGGGATATTTAAGCTATGATTTGAAAGCCTAAGGATTATACTTTCAAACGATAAGCAACTAGAATCTTGAAATTCAAAAACATCTTTTTTTATGAAAGGCCACCGAAACGATTTTTTACATAAATTTCAAGATATCCCAGAATCGGTTACATTATATCGGGAAACATTAATATTTTGACTTTAGAATAATGTTTAGATTTTGCAATAAAAATTATAACATTCTATTTAAAATAAGAAAATTAATGACGACTTCCGGTCAACCAAAAATGATGCAGAAGTGAAAATAATTTAGCTTGAAAGATCACTTTGGCCTAGGGCAGTCTACTTATTTTCAGAATTTTTCTGTATTTCTTCCCTTCAAATATTTTAATATGTTACTCAACTTGGGAGATAAATAGTTTGACCCTAGTAATCATTGATTTGTATCATCATGGAGTGGTTCGTACCGCTCATTTGTCGTGTAGGCGTTTTACAAAGAACGTAGGCAGTTTGACTGCTGCTTCCTGGGCAGCGTCAGTACAATTTAGGACCTCATGGGCGTGTTACAACTTGCCGTGATTGAAAATTTTGTGGCAAAACAACTGGAAATAATTGGTTAATATGTCGCAAATCAAAATTATCAATTGAAAATAAATTATCAATCTATAAGTCAGTCACCAAACACTTATGGACATATGGAGTTGAACATCGAAGTTGTGCAAGCATGTCAAACATAACCATCGTACAAGGACGTCAATCTAAAACCCTACGTATGATCGTAGACTGCCTCTGGTACGTCTCCAACCATACATCCACGAAAGAGCCAAAAAACATATAAAATTAGCAAGTCAAGTTCTTTATAAATCAGGTGAAATAGCGGGGTGATGTATCTTATCACACTATTTTACGGTACACTAGACTATTGTTTACATAGTACATAATTACATCAAATAAGCTCATAGAATGTGTATTTTTGATTGCCAATACAATTGAACAAAATAGAAGTGTTTTTGACATTGGAGTTATTTTAAAACATCCCCATTCAATCTTCGTTTAATCATATATCCATAACTATCTAACAAATGGTGGTATCAAACATACAAATTACAGAAGGTCAAAACGATTAAAAACTAATTACATCTTTCGGTTCATTCAATTTCAGTAAAGAAGAAAGGTTCGCAAATCATTTCAACATGCATATAGTATGACTCTTTGTATATTGAAATTATTTGCCGTTTTTATACTTACATCACCAGGTAAACAAAACACAGATTCCTCTTCCATTAACCTCCTCATAAATTGCAAACCCGTGTCGAATTGCGGAAAATTTTCAAGTTGGATCTTCACCATCATGTACATAGCTCCATCGGGCATGTACGGCACTAATCCGGAAATATCCTTTAGAGCGTCGTAAGCTAGCTTCGCGTTCTCGCACAGAGTGTTTATCAAATCGTCATGGAAACTTTGCGGTGTATTAAGTAATATACTCGGTATGGCACCTTGTATAGCGGTATTACTCCCTATAATCCTCTGACTTAGACAGCACAAACCTTTTCTGATCTCGTCAAAAGCGTTTACGGGATCGTGGACCACGATCCAGCCCATTCTCCAGCCGGGTACTAGAAATCTCTTCGAAAGGCCGCCGCATATTAAAATGGGCACGCCGGATTCTAAGGAAGCCGTCGACACGAATCTCTTATCGGGGAAAACTAGCTGTTCGTAAATCTCATCCGCGATAATTGGTATTTGGTGGCGTCGAGCGATATTTAGGAACGCCCTCAAGTGATTTTCATCGTAAACGGAACCGCATGGGTTTGAAGGATTATTCAAAATAATCGCCGCCGTATTACAATCTATCTGAGACTCTAAGTGGTGCAGATTGATCTGCCATCCCTTTTCGGGTATCAGATCGTAAGTTTTTACGTTTACACCGGTACTCTCGGCTAGTGTCCTGTATATGGGGAACCCTGGTTTGGGCATTAGTATATTGTGGTTCTTACTGGCATCTGCTAGTACGGTTATGCACAGATCCAGCGACGAAGAGCAACCACTGCATAAAATGACGTCTTTCGCCGTAAATTCTACGCCATCGCGAGAAAGGTAAGTCGCTACCGCTTGTCTCGCTGACTCGTAACCGACGCAGGGAGCGTAGCCGTTGAAAGAACCATTTTTTATTACTTCTAAAACTGCTTCGATAGTCTCTTCGGATGGGTTGAGATTTCCATATATTGTAGGGTCACCTACAATAACATAAAGCATAAAACACTTCAGTTCGGAAAATTAGAGACAATTGGTACATATTTGTTTTATATGATCTTCCAAAAAACGGCTAAATACATTTTTCTTATATAAAACGGTAAATAATGTTACTCACAGTCTGTAAGTTTCAAACTGATACAACTAGTTATTGCTTAGTTATCGAGAAGATAATGTCAGGTAACCAAATAAAGTCGTGCGGCTTTTGATGGTAAAATACAAATATTTATTAAGAAACAATAATACACTTTTATTCATCGAAGTAATTACCGTCACACTCAGTGACCTTTTTCCAGCGTGATACCAATTTTTGTATGCCGGTATTGTAGAACTCTATGGATTTTGAGTCAAGAAATTGACGGACTGCATTTAGGTATTGCATCAACTCGAGTTTTGAACTGTCGATGCTTCATACAGTTGACAAGAGACAAAGGAAGGCGGTATCATTTCCCAGTTAAGTTCAGAAAATTTTTCCCGGTTTACTCTTGCGGTATGCGACCTGGCGAAATCTTCTAAAGGCCGGTTGTATCAACTAAGTTCACCGTTAGTTCAGCTGAGTTCAGCGTGAACCTCAGTTCACACATGTTCTTGAACATATTACAAGTATTAGGTTAGGTATGTACACCTACCTATGGGTACATAGCAAACAATGCAATATATCACAATTCCATTTGATTGTACACAATCAGCACGATTTTCTGAAATGAACATGAACAAGAGATATCAGACAAGGAAGATTTTTAAGTTGTAGTAGTTAGTAAAGTAAGTATTAATATGTTTAATATTAAATGTTAGCTATTTTTTTGGTGATCAGTGTATACTTTTAGTTGTAATTTTCCTTTAGGGTTCTTTATTGTATTATTTTTGTGTAGTCATTATTTTGTATCGAGTTCCGCATTTTGTCCTGCACCTCAGTAATATAAGTTGTGTTTTTAAATTAAATAAAGTTTGTAAAGACTTTGAAAATAAGTTATTACATTTTGTAGACGAGGAAAGTGCGAATATAAATATTTTATATAAATTATGGCCACCATTGGGAAAGTTGAAGAATTTAATGTACAAGACAAAAATTGGACTTCGTACGCTGCACGTGTGGGGTAGTTTTTCAAGGCAAATAGCGTAAAAGCCGAACTGCAAACGGCAATGTTAATCACGGTAATGGGAAGCGAAGCATTCGAGCTGCTGGTAGATTTGTGCAACTCGCAGAAACCCGAAGATTGTAAATTTGAAGATTTGGTAGACTTAATGGCTAATCACTTGCAACCTAAGCTGTCGGAAATAGCTGAAAGATTTACGTCTCGGCGTTGCATGCAAGGTAAGAAGAATCTATTTTTAATTTCGTAGGAATGTTAAAGATATTGTCAAAAACTTGTAATTTTTGACCTACTTTGGAGGAAAACTTAAGGGATCAACTTATTCGTCAAAGATTGTTTACGGGACATAAATTAACGTATACTAAAGCGATTGAAATCGCGATGTCTATGGAAGCTGCCGAAATCAACGCAGAATTAGTTATTGGTGATTAGTCATTAAAGAAAATGGCTGCCTGGAAGAAGAGGTCACAGGAACCAGCGGACGTTAGTTCGAAGGTCAGCCAACGCTCATCATCCAACTGCCGGTTATCAAAACGGAAATTCCGCAATTGTGGCAAGGAAAATCATATGGACAAAGATTGTCTCTACCGGCAAGCACGATGTCATCTTTGCCATAAAGGGGGTCATACTGCTTCCGTTTGTCCAAGGAGATTAAATCAAAATGTTACGCTAAATAAAAATCGTAATTCTTGTAAATACGCAAAATAATGTGAATATTGATAGTTCTGAAAAAAAATCCTCATCTAGATTTAAATGTTAATTTATTTCATTTAAATAGTTTTTTAGTTCACCTTTGAAATTTGATAATAATTTATATTCAATGGAGATTGATACTGGATCTCCTATTTCAGTAGTGTCTACATTATGTTTTGATAAAATTTTTAACAATTTGGAGTTACATAAAGCTAATATTCATTTAAAATCTTATAATGGCGAAAGCATTAAGGTGCTGGACTGCGTTGCTGTTGAAGTAAAATATAGGAATAAAATTATAGAAGTTAAAATAGAGCAAAAAAATGAAAATTCAGTTGCCAAGCATTTTAATGTTGGCGATAGAGTTCTGTATAGAGATTATGGCGCTCCAAATAAGCCAACCTAGACCTCTGCTGAGGTTGTATATGAAGTAGGTAATGTTATGTATGACGTTAAACCAGAAAATGGCAACAAAATTCGCAGGCATTCAAACCAAATTCTAAAGAAGCAATTTTCGTTGCCAATTTCTGTTCCTAATGAAGAAGAATCGACAGCTGTTAATGAAGTTGATAATCAAATGGATGGTCCTAGTACCAGTACTAATTCGCCACCCAGATATAATTTAAGACCGCGCCAATAATCGTTATTTATGTATATTTTAGTCGTTGTATGTCATTATGATAAGATTTGTTTAATTAGGAAACTGGTGTGAGGGTATGTAGTAAAGTAAATATTAATATTTTTAATATTAAATATTAGCTATTTTTTGGTGCTCAGTGTATACTTTTAGTTGTTATTTTCCTTTAAGATTTTTTATTGTATTACTTTTGTGTAGTGGTTATTTTGTTTCGAGTTCCGCATTCGGTCCTGTACCTCAGTAATATAAGTTGTGTTTTTAAATTAAATAAAGTTTGTAAAGACTTTGAAGTACAAGTTATTACAGTAGTTGACATTGTAATGCAGCCCAAAGTTTACAAAGAAAAGACTAATCAATTTGAAATATGGAGTGATAGTGAATTTATATAGAGACAGATTTAGGCTATCGAAATCAAATCAAAGTTGCTGATGATATGATAGGTGTGGATAAATCAACAGGTCATATCATACATAAAGTTAGCAGAGCAATTGAAAGATTAGCACCAAATATTCAACCAAGTCCCAATGAAAAATAGAAGCAGCACTCATTATTTATTTTGAACATCGATATGAACAGTGTGTTTATTTTGAGCATGATATTGGAAATGATGTAAACGGCAGTGTGTTATAATCAGAAACTAATCTCAACAATTGTTATACAAATGATAATGTTAGTTAATTTTATTTAGAGGCAAACAATAATTTTTTTTTCAAACCTGTTTTTGTTTAAAAAGAGTGAATAGTTACCATAAAGTTACCATATTTTATATATATTTTTATTATAAAACGATAGGTATTGTTTTGATCAAAGATATAGTTTTTTTTTTTTACATATTATTTGTTTTTACAGGAGTCTCGATGTATACCCCTAACTTTGTATTGATGTAGGTCTTTCGCGGTTTTTTTCTACCATGTGGCTGCTTTTTCTAGTAAATGCACATTTTGCATTATTACCAAGCGATGCGGACTGTTAGTCAACTAACTATGCGTTGACTTACGTTTGTACAACGAATACGGCAATGAACTAGCGTCATTTTTTGATCAACGGTTCGGTTGAACACAAGGTTAACTGTAGTTGGTGCAACCGGTCCTAAGAATACCACCTTCTTTCGATTGATCAAAGGAGGCTGTTTTTGGTGAGTGCTGGTCGTACGTGTTATGTGCAATGTTTGTCGAACGAATAGTAATACGTCTTAATTTGTTATCATTTGACAATTCATGTGGGACACATTTTCTTAACTTCCACCTCTTTCCTAGCTGATGAAGATCTAACGAATGGTTTCATCACTCACATTGAACCGTTCTGCAAGCTCTATAGGCACGTTGTACTGGAATTTTCCCCCAATATCCAATTGAATATCCTCGTTGTCAATGATCTTCGGTCTCCCAGAGCGTGCTTCCCATAAAAGAAGGATTCATACTAAAGTAGATGAGAGATAACAAACAATCGATCGACAACTTAACACGTTCGCTACCGCGCCTTAAAGAGTAACCTTTCTCCGTGCACCATTCGTAGTTCTTTGGATTTTTGGATTCAGGTTTGTGTTATTTATATTTTGGATTATTGTATATGGCTTTTTGTTCATTAAAAAAATGTTAGTCCAGTTCACTGGATATCGGTACAGGACTTTGAATTTCTACGTTCTGTACCTACGTCCAGGTAACTGGACACACCTGATTTTTTTAACTCTTTATTTTCTTGTTCTAAATACAACGTAATGTGCTATACAAACCAGAATGCATACTGTGGCTACACTAAAATATTACCAAAATATTATAAAACAATTATTGTGCACTGTACCGCATTCTGAAGCATGGATATACGCACAAACCAGGGTTTTCTGCACATATCGGGCAATGGTATCTGGATTTCTTGTAAAGC
The DNA here is from genome assembly GCA_031763485.1 of Osmoderma eremita. Lineage (NCBI taxonomy): Eukaryota > Metazoa > Arthropoda > Insecta > Coleoptera > Scarabaeidae > Osmoderma > Osmoderma eremita. Next base: position 574,704 of record JARFOC010000341.1, on the reverse strand, counting down.
CCCCCTTTACTACACTGACGACACCTCTTCATCGCAGATTTATCTTTTGGTGTGAGGAGAACTGGCTCGAGATAGTGGAATTCTGTTTGTTGGTCTTTATAACTTCTTGTCTGAACCTCAAGAGGTCAATTTTAGTTGTATTTGTTTCCTTATTATATATCTAGTAAGCGTTCCACATTGAAATATCTATCAGATGAAAGAACACTTTTCTATACCATCTTTTGGTTTTCCTTGGCGATGAATAGTATCGCATCATCTGGTCTGATCTATCTATTCCAGACATGTACTTATTGTAAGCGAGAACACACTCTGGTTTTGTTACTTGTTTGTCTTTTTTAGTTGTTTCTTCTGCCATTCGATGTTTATGCATTGTTAATATCATAGCCACCGATCTGTTGTCCTTCCAGTGTGTGACCAACACTGGACCTTTTCTTTTCCCTATCCTTTCTTAACTTTTTCTTGAAATAATAGTTTCGAATTTCTCTTTCTGGGTTTAGGCAAAGTTCCTACAAGTTTCGTCTTCCTTTTGAACAAATATTTCACGAGACGGACACTAGTGTAATAACTATCAAGGTATATTTCATGCCCTTTATCCAAATAGTCTTTTAGTAGCTTTGTTACAACTGAAAATGTTTGGGAATACTCTTAATGATTGTCTATTATAAAGCCAAACCGAGCAGATAACTGCTACTATTTTAAAGATGTTTTCTACTTATATTTCACATATGGCGCCGCATATTGGTTATTAACCCCAGACCACGTACATTTTTGGACTCATTTTGACAAAATACATTCCTCATAACCCACAGATATACCACTAGACGTTCAAAACAGCCTACGATTTAAATATCACCATTTAAATGAATTAATAAACGCGTCCAGTAAACTGTACGCCGGTAGCGAACGTGCTAAAAGATATTCATGGCACTCTAGTTATTACAGAAAGCGCACAAACTTATTGTATTACCTGATATATGAATGGAAAATTGCCTACCGTGTCAGTGTGGCGATGATCTCCCGATTGCTGGTAAGAGAAAAGTGTAGAACTATTCTTAGCAGCTGCACGACAAGCGACAGCAGCAATTCACGTTCGCGACAAACACGGTGACTCAGAATAATTTTCTTACGGTTGTTGTTGTGGCGCTTACGTATCGTAATGCGCCTAATTGTTATAAAATTGTTTTCGAAAATCATGACGTCTAAATGTGAATAAATTGAAATGAAAATATAACATGGAGGACGTTTTAAAACAAGATTATTTTAAGATTCACAAATTAAAGTATTTTTATAATGTAAAAGAAAAATCGTTCGAACAGTTGCAAATTCTTCTGAATTTACAATTTAAATTCAAAGTGTTATACAGACGTAAGCGTGCACAAATTAAAAACTAGATATTCCTGTATATTATGCTGATGAAAACAGGGCCTCTGTAGGATATAAACTAATATAAAGACATTATATTTATAGAATGGCTTAGTGTAGAGTTTATAAATCCCAAACAAGAATGCCGTTTAGAAATGCATCTTTAATCAAATTCATTTTAATCTACAATCAATCGATTTAGTTTTGTTCGCAGTGAAATTCGAAAAGTTTCTCGCAAAGAATTTGCAAACATCCTCGTCACGATATTATTATTCTTTTCGACCAGATCAGGCGATCAAATAGCGGCAAATTTATTATCATAAATTAAAGACCACGTGTAAGTTTTGACTGCAAAAAATTCGCCCCGGGCTATCGTTTATGCGAAAAGCAGGTCCTGGCGACATTTATAAAAATTTGCGCATAGATACCAAGTGATTTATATTGTTTTCTGGGTCGTACGATTCGAATATGCGGGAATTATACATTTTCCGCTAGCCGTTGTAAAATATAGAACTGCATCTGTGCTTTATATACATATACATGGTGCTCATTTTCTATCTCCGTATATGGCTAACTCTCGTAATATTAAAGGTACAGAATCGGTTAAATGGGCTAAGTTGCTGAAAAAATTTAGTAATAGTTGATGCTAGTGTCACATTTCTTATCCATGTAAGGTAAGATATTCAAGAAAATTGAAAACTTCCAAAAACTTCAACGTGAAATATGTTCACAGCCCCTAAAGATAAAATAAAGGTGAAATTGTTTCCAGCATAGTTTTTTTATGTAGAATCTAATAATGTGATTTAAAAATCCATGGCACCCTGTATTTTGGAGATATAATACAAACTACTATTTTTTTTTTAAATAGAAGTCATAGTAAAAGCTTATTTTTTTCTGATTTTATTGATATAACATTTGGTATAGCTATCTGTTTTAGATTTTGATTTGTAGTGAAATAAACAGTTATTATTTCTATTAATTCATAAGTAGGCTTTGACTAACAAACACAGCAAACAAACACATGTAGTTGTATGATATGCTTTTCTGTTATTATGCTAGCAATCGAAGTAGCATTGAAGCTAGTGAAATGGATGGATGGATTAAATGGTGGGGGAGGGTGGTAAAAAGCCACATGCACTTGGTCCACCATATTGGGCCCTTTGTGCTACCTCCCCCGGCGGCGTCGCTCTTCTTAAATGGAGCACGATATTTACACTTTTTACGTAATGCATTGGAAGCCATGTTAGATGAAATACCATTAAATTTGATGCAAAATATAAAATACTTCAAGCACGATGGTGCACCTGCTCATAATTGGCCAGCTGTGTGTTCGGAACGTTCTTCTAACTTGATGGGCAATGTAGGTACAATTCTCTGGCCAGCAAGATCTCCTGATATGACACCTCTAGGCATTTTCTTATGGAATGCCGTAAAAAATAAAGTATACATGAGCAAACCTAACAACATCGAGGATTTAAAAATTAGTACTATGGCGGCCATAATAAGTATCAAGCCTCACAGTTTACATAGGGTTCAAACTGAAATTGTGACGAAATGCGAAATGTGTATACGTACTAATGGAGGACATTTTGAACACTTACTTAATTAAGTTACAATGAAGTTGTTTGCTTTTGTTTACTCCCTTATGTGCTGAGTTTTGTTTTGATTTTTTTCCTTCTTTAGGTTAAACAACTTCGAAAAAAATCATGTATAAATAAGGTTTACATGTTTGCAATAGCGACACGATTTCGAAAATATAAGTGCCATTATAAATCCAAGTGGTAAATGCACAAATAAGTACCATACTCATATCGGTTTATTGATTTATTTAATTTAGTTATATTTGCACCAAATTAATTATTTTTCACGATACTGGATACGCATTTTCATGCGTAATGTATCCGTATTTATAAATTAGTGAAACAGCTGAGATATTCGTCAATCGAGTGTAGCACAAAAAAAGACACTTTGTTGGCTTATAGCCAGCGCCTTCGCCAGATATCAATGTGGCAGGTGTGTTTCTTTTTTACTGTTTTACGATACATTATCATTTCAAGGTAAAGTGGAATAATTTACATTAACATAAAACTGCAAAAAACGAAGACGCAAATCCGGTTATTTCGAGCGTTGGGATAACACTTTTTCTTTTAGTAATTTTCATAGATTCGCGCAAATATTGTTGATCGAAAAGTTATGGTTTTATGCAAATATTGCCGTGCAATGAATGAAAGAATAAAAATTTCTTTATTATTATAATTACTACTGCAGTACGTCTATAAAAGAAAAGATAACATCTATGGCGATCTATGCAGACATAAGAGGCTATTAGTCATTGATGCGTGTGCACTAATCATTGGGTTTTTTACAATTACATCATTTACAATGTTATGTACCATGGTCTGCGGCCAATTCAATTGATGTGCCCCGTGCCAAGAGATTCAGAGAACCCGGAATTATCTAATTATCTGATAGCTTCTACATTAGTTCCATAGATGATAGGACGAAATGTTACTAACTATTCACTAAGACTGTATCAGCGCCATTTGGTGTTGGTAGTAAAAGTACAGTTATTCAATGACGTCATATAAGCTTGTAATTACATTTAATTTAAATTCTTTCAGTATTCTAAAAAGAAAATAAGAAAAAAAAACTTATAAGAGATTTTATTTAAAGACTATTTTTCTATGAAATTTGCTTAGCTTCAACATTTTTGATTCAATTCCATTAATATTAGTTAAAGTGAAATTGCCTGTTGGCATAATCAATTGTAAGAACCTATCCACGTCTTTCTGGGGATATGGAAATCAAAAAAATAATAGTTAGGCTATCTGGATGTCGGCAACTTAAAACGAAGCATTTTCAATATGGGTAAAGATTGCAAGGACCATGGGGCAGCACCATAAACACACTGTTCGGATTACTCCTCCTGCACAAAGTCTAATTAATTCGGGACGACACTTGTTTCGGGAATACAATATAATCCCCATTATCAAGTGGAATGTTTTCGGTTATTCGATTTGATAATGGGGATCCACGTATTCCCGAAACACGTGTCCATCCGAATTAATTAACACTTTGTGCTTTAGGAGTAATCCGAACCGGCTGTTTATTTTCAATACGAACAATTGCACTAATCACCTAACATTAAATGGGAATAAATATTTTCGTAGGTTCTTACACTTACTAATAAAAATATATAAGTAGGTGGTATATTCTTAATATCTAAAATATCATTAAACGCAAACACACTTTACAAAGACGACAACATTCCAGAACTCTATGTCCTAGCTATCAGCGCCACCAGGCCACTGCTACCAGGCCACTAGGGGTGATATGAATTTTGGAAATTAGAGTATCAAAATTTAACACTAGTATTAATTCGAATAATCATTAAAAACTACTTTGACAGACGTCTTGATCTCACAAATTTCTATTATTTCTTATGGAAAGTACAGCAGACATATGTTTCTTCATCTATCCTTATTATGCCCTAGGATTGTTGACATTAATCTGAGTGCGTACAGAATACAGAGGTTCGTCCGAACTGACAACTATTGCTCTTCCCTGCACACCCAAATTTGTTTGGTCTTGTATATATATTTATGTTAGTATCTTCTTATTGTGTTTCTTTTGAAGTTTTAAATCCAAACTTACAACTTTTAATTTTTGGCTCTTCGCCTTTTGTGTGTGTAAATAAAAACTCGTTCTTATAAGAAGGTACGAAATAGTTCTACAGCTAGAACAGAAAAAATTTACAACTATTCGATATTTCACAATTACTTGAGAAGAACAATGACGGAAGAAACTGGGTTTCTGGTATGAAACCGCGTTTTCAACCCGGAAACCAACTTTCAGTAGACAACGACCGTGAAAGCCTGTTGGTTGTAGGCTTTACTACCAATCACTTTAATTGAGTGAACTTCCATTGAAAAAGCATTTGCGTAAAGATTTTTTGTCATACTGTAGCACTGAACAAAGTATTTTGCTTTTAAAATAATAAAAGAAACAATTATTTTAAAATAAGTACCTCAAAAAAACGCATGGAAATTAGTATTATTCCATAAGTTATTGTAGAGAAGACTTTTGACAAAGGTTAACAATGATCTATCTTCTCCAAAATCATGTGATTTAACTTCTTTAGATTATTTTCTGTTTTCATATTTAAAAAATTAAACTTTCACAAGCCTCCCCGCAATAACGCGAAAATCGGAAGCTATTAGAAATGCGCAGTCGCCGCTAATTGTTACATCGGGCGCGTATTAGCGAAATGTGCCGATCACTCGCACACACGGGGACATAATAAGTGCGAGCGAGTTGGGTAGATTAGATCAAAAAAGGCTCGATTTGATACCAGTTAAAATTATGCGAACCAGCAATTTAAAGGCCCTTGTTAGAAGCGTCCTATCAAGTGGCATATCTGTGTGCAAAGAAAAAAAAACCTCACCCGATCGCTAAGGAATTAATAAAACCTTGTGCATTAATAATAGCAAAAACTGTATTAGATTCTGAACCACATACAAAAATCCAGCAGATTCCATTATCGAACGATATAATTCGATCGCGAATTCAAGATCTCAGTAAAGATATTTTATTGCAAATAATAGAAGACATAAAAGTCAGTCCATTACAACTAAACATACAACTGGATGAGTCAACTGATGTTGATAAATGCAGCCAGAGCTCTTGGTATTTGTGCAATATGTAAAAGAGAAAGAGATGATAGAAGAATTTCTATTTCGTGAGGTACTGGAGTTGACTTCGAGAGCAATTGATGTTTTCAACCATGTCAAAGATTTTTTTTCTAAAATATCAATTACCAATGAATGTGATTGGTTCAATATGCACTGATGGTACCCCAGCAATGTTAGGCGCAAATTCCGGTATTTTTCACGCATGAAAAGAGAATTACCGCAAGTTACAATAACGCATTGCATGTTGCATCGTCATGCGCTTGCGTCAAAAGCTTTACCAGAAAATTTAAAACAACACCCAATTACTGCAATAAAAATACTAAAATATATCCGTGGACAAGCAACAACAGCTTAGCCATTAATAAAAATAATATTGTTTTGTATTTGATATATAAATGAATTTTTTTAAAATAAACAATAAAATTCGCAAACTAAAAAATCGAAGCACATTTTTCAATGGGGTGCGGAAACCTATATTCAGATTCAAAGGGATGCTGCTCACTTAAAAGGCTAAGAAACACTGATTTAAAGGTATAACCCTTAGGCTTTTAAAGCATAGCCTAAGTAAACCTGAAAATTTCACAGTCTGCTCGGGATATGATGTCGACCTCATTATGTTTAACTGTCCAAAAGTCAAATTTCTTCAATGGAACATGATGAATCATGATGCACAGAATCAAATTCTGCAGCGATTAGTATTAGGTTTCCTATACCTATTCCTTTTCGTTTTCCTGTTATTAATAATTATGTATTTTAATGGCATATTTTGCTAGAATTAATTTTTCGCAATAAGTTTTAACCAAACAAAGTATTTACTCAACGCAAAACAAAATTACAAAATTAGGAAGAGTGTACAAAAATTTGGATGGAGTCCAAGCCCGCAACACTAAAGAAGCAACTTTGTATTCTAATTACTAATGCACTAAAGACTATAAATGTTATTCAAAATGTCTGCCATTCATTCGAAGACAAGTTCTAACCCGCGATAAAACACTCTGTGTAGTTGCCCGTCTTATTTTAAGAGGATTTAAATTTCAAAATACGTTCCTAACACGATTTTCCAGATCCTGTCTAATATTTATTGCTTCAGAATAAATATGGGATTTCATCTTGCCCCAAAGGTAAAAATCATGAGAATAAATAAAATTATTCATTTGTATTTTGTCACTTAAAAATCAAAACTAATATTGATAATCAATTATAAAAGAAAATCTTTTAGTAACTGATTGTAAGTTCTGCTGTCAAAAAAATTTTTTTCAAGGCAACCTTATTTCTCTATATGTTTCTATATATGCGTTTTACAATATAATTCATAACTGCGCTGAACGTAGAAACTTTTTAAACACCCGATATATAATTTGGCAAAGATTAAAGAAGTATATACACAAACATAAAGGGATTTAAGAATATTGGCTTTGTTTGAAATGTAAGTAAAATATCAATTGAATCGGTTGAGGAAAGATCAGTGAAAAGTTATAGAACATTGGTGCGAAAATGTAATGACACAACAAAAAGAACAAATGCGCGTATGACTCAATGGCACATAAATCTAGAAATAATAAATAGAAAAAGTTTCCTTCAAATTAGAAAAAAAAGACGCAACAACAAAAAAAAATGTACTAACCTAGAGACAACGCAATCACATTTTTCTCGGGATTTGGTTCCAAATTCAAATTATCGACGATATCTCGAATGTAGTTCTTGCAGTTTTTCGCGGTCTTGGACGGTTGAACTTTCCACTCTTCCACAATTTTCTTCGTTTCGTAGATGCCCACGGTCTGGATGGTAGGTGTTGTAAGCATTGCCACCAAAACGAGCTATGGAGATCACTTCTTCCACATTCAACAAATTGAGATGAAATAACAACGCAACCCGTTACCGCGATCATACAAACCTGTTATGGCCTTCGGAGAGACAAGAAATTCTGATCGTTTAAATATACATAATAAACAATATCGAACTAATTAGTATAAACACTTTTACACTTTCAACATTAGAAATCAACAAATGGGTTTCGCATAACAATATGCACAGTAGATACGTCAGAACAAATGGGGAACGACTCTATTTTAACGGCTATTTTTCTATATTTTAAAACTAGTCGTTTTGGATAATAACATAATAGTGTGAAGAACTGATCGCTATAATGTAAGATTTCTTTGAAGCAAGGCTTGAAGTTTCAAATGTGCATAACTATAACAACGGATAGTTAAGTAGCTACTCAAGAATACAAATAGCAACACTATGAATTTAAAGGCAAATACAGACACAATAACTTAATAGGGTAGCAGCAGATTTATAATATAAATAATAAGTTCAATTTACACAAGTAATACACACATCACCCTTTGTTTATTTACATAAATCATAAACCTGTATTTGATATGCAAATGTTCATATTTGTAAAAAAAAAACAGGTCAGGTTATGCTTACGCAATAATAGAGAAAAAAACAAAGAAATAGACGTAAGTAATTAACCTAATTAATATCTTAATCTTTTTTAAATAAATATTTTATTTTCAAATCTTTGTTTTTTTAAATAAGATAAATAAATCATATCTTATATAAATCCATTCGCAATGAAGGAGAAATCATTCATAAACTTATTAATCTGAAAATCGTATTGTTGCAATTTCTTGTATCGAGAAATTCCAAAATTTTGGAAAAAAATAAAGCCATAAATCCTGCGTTTGATGTTCGGATTGATACCTCGCGATAGTTGTAGACAATTACTTCCTGATCGCAACCTGTTGACATTGCCGAGTATATATATCCACAAGTCAGTAATACATGTAAAAAAATAGTCACTTATATCTTAGGGAGGAGAGGAACTATCAGACTAGATAACGTGATCTTTGTATACCACCCAAACACCTTACATCTCTTTTCGAGAAATCACCGATGTATATATAGGTAGCTTTGCCAGATTGAATAACAGTTTGCTTTTGCATATAAGAAAGATGAATAATCTAAAAGATTTTAAGCGAAGTTGTAAGAATTTTTTAATTAAGTGCTGTTATTCTTACGAGGAATTTTTATCATTGTGATGCATTTCTTGTTTTTAAATATTTTATATTAGGTATGTACTTTTTGATTATTGCTAATATCATTGTAACGATTGGACAGCAAAAAGATCCTCTCGGAGGATATATGGAAACTAATCATATGTATCTTGTAATCCAGTTTGAAGTGTCACTCATAGAAATACCCAGCATTAGTACTGATTCCGATGCAATACAAGGCAAGAGTTACATTAACTAATTTATCTGTTACCATTTGAAAATAAATACATTATAACTATTAATTTAGCAAGAATATTATGCGATTTATAATAACAAGGACGGTGCTAGGTGACTAGGCACAAGTCCACTCACTAGTGCAATGTCTGAGAAACTTTAAATCGGCAATATTCAAAGCTTTATCGTATCATCAATCATAGCGGTACCAAAATAATCAACAGTACTATTTATCAATAAAAAATAATATTACCTAGTCCGGAATAACAACTATTGATTTGATTTGATTTGATTGAGTCCCAGAGAAATGCAGAGAACACTGCGGCCTTGAGGCCTATTGTATTACTCTGCATTCGGTTGTTTCCTGATTATCCGAACAGATCTACCCCCCTGATAAGGTTTAGTAGTGTGTGCGTCAAATTCTTTTCCGGTATGCCCCGCAGTGTGTCTATTGCATCTGACACCGCATTTCTCCGGTGGCTTAATGCGTAGCATTCAAAAATAATGTGAGAGGCTGTCCACTCCTCTTCATTGCATAATCTCACGCTCCTTCCTCTCTATAGACTCCTATTCTGTGTAGATGTTTCCTTAGGTTGCCGTGTCTACTAAGTAGACACGTCATCGCCTTAATCTGCGTTCTGCCAAGCGATAGTATGTCAGCTGCCAAATGTTGTGATGGTTTCCTCATCATCTGTTTGCTGTGTTTCTGTACTGCTACATGGTGCCAGTGTTTCTGGTGTTGTTTAATCACCCACTCGCAGCAGTTGTTGTGATTCCGAAAGCTGGATCAGATCCAATCAAGATCATTTCGCAACCCTTCCTTGCTAGCTGGTCAGCCTGGTCATGAGTTAAAATCACAAATAGAGTTAAATAAGGTTATAAATTTTAAACATGAATTTAGAAGAATTTGTCATGGTAAGTTAATATTATAAAATAAGCAAATTTATTGAAAATGCTTATGATGTTATTAATAGGACGAACTTTGCGGGTTCAAGTGAATCTGATTCATCCGATGGTGGAGTGTTTTTTAAAAACGAACGTGCGAAAAATGTACGAATAAGGAAGTACGTTCAAAACATTGTACAAAATTACAGTTTCTCTCAATCTAAAGACCATTTTAGAATGCGGCGTGCAACTGTAGGTCAAATAATTGGTGAGTCATTTTATGATTGATCTAATACAAAAACATTTTCTAATAGATATAAGTGGCTTATTTTGGATTTATATAGTATAAACGAAATCAATCACGCAGGAGGATGGCAACGTGTGTCTCCAGAAAAATCAGTATTAATTACGATCTGGTAACTTTCTGATTCTGAAACATTTGGACAATTATCTGAACGATTTGATGTCACAATGAGCTGTGTTCATACAACTGTAAAAAACGTTTGCGGGTTTTCAGTAGGAATTAGCAGACAGCACATTTTTTGGCCAAGTGAACACAAAGCCAAAGTGGGAACTGAACATTTAAAGAAAAAGCGTGAACCTAAAAACATGATTGGCGCTATAGATGGTCACACATATCAGAATAAACAGACCAGTAATTCACGAATACGATTATGTGAACAGAAAAGATTATCCCAGCGTGTTGCTTCAAGGTTTTGTTGACTCTAGAATGCTGTTTATTGATATAACAATTGGAACCCCAGGATCCATGCATGGTGCTAAGTTTCTGAGGAAAAGTGGTATGTATAAAATTGCATTTGAAAATCCAAATGAACTATTATACAAAAAGTATTGCTTGCTAGGAGACTCTGCATATCCTGCACTTAATCATAAACATCTTGGACCAGAATTGTCATTCAAAATGCCTATGGTCGTCTTAATGGCCGATTTAAGCAACTGCAGCACCTCAGGGAAAATGTAGCATCTATCCAAACTGATGTAGATTCTAAGTTGCCTAAATTATTATAATTATTATAAGAATTATTATTATTAAAGTGTATTAATACCTATAATATACATATAAATTTCTAAAAAAGTATATAATTTCTTTTTATATTTTGCAACACAAATACATTATTATATATTACATTTACATAATATAATGATGTATGACTGCCTCACTAATTATTTCTTTGTAGGTACTTTTTTTCTAATAATTCTACTTTTTTCATTTCTAATCTCATCCTTTCTTGGTGGCGTTTTTGTTTTTTCTCTTCTTTCTCTTTAAAGTAATGCTCTTTGACTGCTTCTTTTTGAAACATATTCATTCTTCCTTTTTTCGCAGGCTTAGCACTAACTGCATTAGTTTCTAACATATTTTCGTTTCACTTGCCTCTATGGTGATACAACTATTATGTATTGGGCTAACACGGCGGTATCGTGCACCCACCTCTAATATCGAATTTGTATCTGTATTTGTCGGCTTATCACCCACCATTTCGTCAATTTTATTGTAATATTTATAGCTTTGAGCTCCTCTTCCAGTCTTCTTTGGGTCTTTATTATCTTTAATTGAACGATATACTCGCATTAGATTACTCCATTTTCTTTCTACTTTAAGGGCTGATTTCTAAATAGAAAATTAATTACATGGTAATAATAGGGAATAAAAAGAAGAAATGTATTACCATATAATTGTGTGCTGCTAAATGTTTCGCAATAATATGCCATACTGTCTTTCTTTTTTTGCTTTGTTAAAGTCATCTTTATGCTCTCCGTATAAGGAAATTAGCAGTAATCTTTCTTCTTCGGTCCAATTATTATCATCAAGACTTGAATGATCATAATCATTTTAACATCTTGGTTACATTGCCGTTGTCTTGACTTACATTCTCTAATATGATGGTATTTCCAGTTTGTAAGTGTTGGAATTCCGTTTGATTAATCTTAGATAAGATACTTTGGGCATATGCAGCATCTTCAATAAACAATGTTTTAATAAACCTCACTTTCAATATAATTACTTACCATTTTCTGCTTTTTCATTATCTTCCAGGTTTAACAAAACTTTAATTACGCGATCTTTTTCGCTATCGTATAATTGCAGCTCAACCAAGTCGTTCATTTTTTTTTAATTTCACAATTCTTTTGAATCTTTGTTAGGTTAAGTATGTTTACTGGAATCCAATGAATCCTAAAAATTCTTTGATTCATAGGGGCAAGGGGATGACGGAACGCGACTGAAATCTAAGTGGTGGGGAGTACTCAAGAGCAGTAGTGTTATTCAAGTGGTGTTCTGCGTGGTGCAAATCCCCCAGAGTGCGACGTCTAACATTATCTTCCTTCGTAGATTCTGCTGAGGATGGCAAATACGTATCCAAGAGTTCTTCACTCATCGAGGTGGTAAGGGTATTTTTCATTTTTACTAAGAGCAGAGGTAACAAGATAAAGATTGATAAACTCCGGTTTCGATTCAATCGGGCGTGTCGAAAGAAAGCAAATCAAAGAACTGGGGTAGCTATAAAGTTATTCATTTTTATTATGTCTATATATGTAGTAGTGAATAATATAGTTGAACAGTTGATTATAGGTGATTATAGGTTCTTTAGGCTGCATTGTCTTTAATGGTTAAAAACCAGAAACCACCATAGGAGGGAGGGGGTGTAAGGATTATAATTACTAACATCAGTAATTGTCCGTTATTGTTAATATAATAAAATAATATGAATAAATATTTGTTAATCTAAAGAATAAATTCTATTTCTACTAATTTCTACTTTTGTGTGAAGTACTTTTATGCACTCATAACGTAACTTGCAGAGCAAAGCGCTACTTCAGACAAAAGTATCATACAATATCCTAAATACCAAATTCAAGGGACATAACCTGTATTCAACATTTGCACTTATTTTCCAAAAACCAATAAAAACTATACAATAAGTACGATGGGACAGGAAAGTTCCTCGCCGACAAAAAGTCTTTGATGTTAGATACAGACAAATCAACTACTTCTATCAACTCATTACCGACACCTCCACCAGCACTAACCTTCATAGCATCCGTCACCTCGCAATAGAAAACATGAGCCATCGTTGTCGTATTCCAATCTGTAGGGTAGGAGTGCACCTTCTGTAAGCGGGAAGCCTGCACTTCGTAGCCACATTCCTCCAAGATCTCCTCGACCGCCACTTGTGCCAACGGAAGTTGCTTATCAACGATTCCACTGCATAATTCCGTCACGACCCCGAGATGGGCTGGGTACTTATTCACGTCAATTTTGCCGATTCTATCGTACTTTGGGATACTGCTGAAGTAGCTAGGCGGGCGAAATTGTTTGATGACGATCAGTGAGTTTCTAGTTGTGTTGTATATGATGATGGAGACACAGTGGGGGGTAGAAATTATGTGCTCGGTGTGCTTTTTACCGTTTTGGGTATAATCTATACATAAAGGTTTGATATAGCTGCTCCTTGCGGTTGGTTGAATGGTTACCTCGGACAAATCGTACATTGGACAATTGTAAAATAGAAAAGGATCGTACAACTGGGAATAAAAGAAAAATTATAATGTTAGCGTACCGCCAACACACTTAAATGAAAGAATAACATTTTTCTCTGATAGAATTCTATCACTACTGTACACTTTGACAGTAGTAATGTCACATTAAAAAGAAAATATGTTTCTGTAAGTCATGAACACGACCACATTTCAAATTACGAAAGATTATAATTTCCTACCTTGCTATAATCTATTTTAAAAATCGGAGGAGCGGGGTAAGGTCCATTCACTTTAAGAACATAGTAGATAGCGCTGTAATCGGGATCCGTATAACACTGTCAAAATTTAACTCGATTAAATAATGGCGGGTTATATGAAAGTAAAATGTCAGTTTTATTATAACCTTTGTCAATTTATTTGAATCAAAAAAAGAAGATTTCTGCCAATAGCCGGCATGTACGTTCAAGAGATGAAGTATATAAAAAATATATATAAAGAAATACATAAATATCTACTTATATCTCCGAGATCACACAACACGTCTGATTGTATAGTTCCAGGCATTCCTCACGTACAGACAGCTGTTTCGGACTGACTTACAAGGGAAGGCAGGCAAGTGTGTCTCACCGATTTAAATGAAACTTGGTGGGTTTATAGACCAATCTAGTGTA
>JARFOC010000341.1:537302-560261 GCA_031763485.1 Osmoderma eremita | reverse complement strand
ATATAGAGAAAGGTCAAAGGTGCAGTCAGCTCTACCAAAGAATGCTGCAGAAACTATAGAAATCTTGAAAACAAGAGGGTGCAGCACTATAAGAGGAGAACATTTTGTGACAGCAACCAGTGAACAACACAAAATAATTGTGTTTTTGTGTAAAACAAACCTCCGTGCTTTGTGTGATTCTGAAACTGTTTATGTGGACGGGACTTTCGAGTATTGTTTAAATTATTTACTTGTAATGGTAAATGGCCACTACGTTCCCCTTGTATTCTGCGTTTTACCAGACAAACGAGCCAAAACATACAAAGAGGCACTTGAAATAATTTAATTAAAATGTTTGGAAGAAAATTTAAATTTCAGTCCTCAGTATTTTGTTGTCGACTTTGAAGAAAGCATTCACAACGCTATTCAAACAATTTGGCGGAAAACACGTTTAGTAGGCTGTCGCTTTCATTTTGCACAAAGCTGGTTCCGGAAAATTCAGGAAATTGGTTTACTTGCCGAATATAAGAAAAGCAGCAGTGAAATTGGAAAATGGCTGAATTATATTTTCGGACTACCATTTTTGAATCCTTGCTCGGTGCCCAATTCATGTGTAGAAATTATACAGCAGGTGGTTGGTGCCCAATCCATGCCCGCTCCAAGAAAGTACCTCATAACGTCCGAAACCTTGTTATATTATGATTGGTATATACATATACTACATATCTAGATACCTAGATACACTTGTTTCTGTTTAGAACAGAAGAAACATTTACAAATATCGCCTGCGTAAATAAACATTTATTGGCATACTTACTAGTTTCGCAGAATCATACATAAATTTGCATATAAATGTCAACTATGCACCTACACAACATAATTTATTTATTTATTCGTGTTTTGCTGTAAATATACCATTGTAAAAGTCACATGGTGTACAATCAAAAACCTTGGTATTGCCGAAGTTCAAATGAACCTGCTACAGAATAAATATTTCCGCTGCGTCATTAGCAACAAACCAATATTTGTTAATTTTTCTGAAGCAGTTAAGGTGAATACCACAGATTAAAGAAACAGATAAGATGTTTGTGCAAAGCGTAGAATTTGCTTTGCTAATCTTTTGAACGCATGTTTGTGGCAACCCAATGTGCAAACAAAGTTAGAAATAAAATTAGTAATTAAATTTTTAAAATCTCGTAAATAAAGTTGTTACTACAGTAATAATTATTACAGCCTAAATAACCTTTGAAACTGTCGAAATTGTAAAAATAGACGTATGATGATTGTATGTTATGTACAAACCTTACTCACGCAGCTAAATTGAAAATATGACATCGCTTAAACTAGTCACCAACATCGGAACTGCGTAGTGTCTTGTGTCTTGGTAAAATGTATGAAGATATACTAAAAAGTCTTTTGCGAATAAAATGCTACAAAAATTACTATTTTAGGCACATATTCATAAAGTAGTTGGTGACATTTAATAGCGTATTAGAGAGTTTAAGTGTAAATACACACAAGAAAAACGACAAACAAGCCTTAGTTAACTCAACAACATTGAATACAATTAAAATGTTTTCTATTCTCATGAATTTTGAATTTTGTAAACAAATATTTATACTTACACGTGTTATTTGCTATACACCTCTTTAAACAAAAATAAAGCATTAAATTGCATGTGTTTCTATACATTTAGCTATCAGCACTGGATACCTATTATGAACCTTGCATTATCAAATTGTAGACATATTTTAGTTCTTTTAACCTAAACCATAAAAGATTGCTAAATCATAACGCTCTGTCTATTGGCATTTTCGTATTCACGTAAACTTTATGTTGGATTTGGTTCTCATGCAAATTTTAAATTGTAAAACCTAACAAATTGCAGTTGAACTTTGATAGCACGAATTTTCGATAACTCGAACAGAACATTTGGCGTCACGTTCCATAAGTCGAATTTTTTGAGAAAACCTGAATTATGTGTGTTTTTATTCCTAGTTTAACGATGATATTTTGTTTGTGAATTTTCTATGACTAAGCCAAATGTCTTGACTCAAGTTTGACATGAATAGAGATAAAATCACTGTATTATCTTCAGTGTTTCAGTGTTTCGCTGTTTAAATGGGAGTCAAGACTTTTGGCGTCGAGAGTAGAATCTTAACCTAAAGTGTGAAAATTCGGTTTCAAAGTTCACTTATACATGTGTATGCATTTAAGATGTGGGATCGGTTATAAAAAGGCATGTGGAGAATGCAATGATGTGAGTGAAGGGGATTGTACTAATTGGAAACGTGATGTTTTACCCCACTTGTTATAAAGTTAGCAAGCGCGGGACGTATTTAATGCGGATGAGACAGGATTATTTTTTAAATGTCTCCCAGATAACACCTTAATTAAAAAAAAAACCAGAAGTGCCATACGGAAAGCACAATAAACATAGAATTACATTGATGCTCGGCGCAAAATGGATGGATCACCAAAACTGAAATTGCTTTTGATAGGTAAAAGCAATCAACCTCGGTGCTTTCGAGGTGTTAAGTGGTTACCCCTCGCCTATAAAACAAATTCTAAGGCGTGAATGACAGAACCACTGGGCTGATAAAATTAGACAATCAACTATCCGATTGC
The DNA here is from genome assembly GCA_031763485.1 of Osmoderma eremita. NCBI lineage: Eukaryota > Metazoa > Arthropoda > Insecta > Coleoptera > Scarabaeidae > Osmoderma > Osmoderma eremita. The sequence goes on along the minus strand of JARFOC010000341.1, from coordinate 557,654 downwards.
GATTTGACGCGTTTACGGTTTTTCGATTCTGTTCATTATATGATGAATCTCGCGAGCGGTAAGCGGATCATGCGTGTACTTGATTACATTAATAGACTGTGTTGATGAAATAAGCACTGCATGGAATATCGATATTAAGTCTGAGACAATTTAAATTTATTTGTTTAAAAGAACTGGCTTTGGTCAATATTCTTAATGGGAAGAAGAGGATGAAATTCCTTTGATTTTTATAAACGGACGCTTAAATGAAAGGAATGAAAAAGAAATTCAACTATAAATATAACATGAAGCACGGAGAAATGTCAGAAATATACAAGGTCTCACCTTTTATGATTTTTTCCATATTGATGACGATATTGTGACTTCAGAGTTTCACACAGATGAAGATATTGTCGAGCTCTACAGATCCGAATCCGAATCTGTACAGCTCGAAAATATAAATGACAGCGAAAATGATATGATGGAGGATGATATGCAGCAACCACCCTCAAACGAGTTGGTTGAAAATTCGCCGAATCTTTTGCGGTCATATTTAAAAATCAATGAACTTACAATCGATTCCCTGTATTACGAGTTAAATAATATTGCAGCTTTTCTAAGTCAAAATATAAAATCCTTTCGTCAGTCACAAACTCTTTTACATCAAAATAACACTTTGTATAGTTTAATCTAGTTTACTAAAATAATTACGTACATACTTAAACAATAAACATCCACAACTCCAATAACTCAATGTCCATCACTACAACACACAAAGACGGGACCAATATATAATCCCCTACCACCGGATCAAAAGAGCAAGGACCAGTATAAATTATACAGCTCTAAAGCTGTACAACCATCTTCCTGGGCATATCAAAATATATGAGCGCACTGCGCTTCAGGAAAACCATGTTAAAGTTCTTGCTCTCTACCTCCATCTACAGCTTGGAGGAATTTTATTTGATGGATGCTGCCTATTGTGATAACATAGAGGATTAGAAAACCAGTTTTTCGCTTTCTTACATCTCTTTTTCCTTTAAAAAAGTTGTGTCTATGACTACGTGTATATATTTTTTACATGTGTGTATATACTTATATATAGGTTTCTATTAACCATATTTTTGTCTTGTATGTTTATGTATTTTGATATTTTTTGACGATTCAACTACTGTACACTTTGCCTTGCTTTTTTGTACACTATTTTGGAAATATATATATTATTATTATTATTATTATTATAAATAAAATATATATTTGTAAGTCTCGATAACTCGAACTTTTTTGGTGACAAGTCATGGTTCGAGTTATCAAAGTTCGACTGTATTTTATACAGGCAGATGACGACGTCCACACTTTCCCAGAGCGTCATTATCTTCATATTTATGTACCTATATTACATCCGTACATTGTAATTCACGACTTATGTTAATCAATTGTATGGAAATCTCGCATTCATGAGGATTATCTTTACCAACGACATTTCACACGCTTTCTATGTATCACTACAGTATTTTAAGTGAATAAAATTAAAAATAAAATAAAAATATTACGATTTAATAAAGCCCAATATTTATCAACCAAGCTCCCCCATTTTATCAACCAAAGTCAACTCAACAAAATCATAAAAATCGTTGAAGATAGTTTGGTCATGTGATGAGAATAATAAATAGGGGAGCGAGAAAAGTTATGGAAGCAAAAAGCTATTTCCGAAAAAAATATTCAGTTAAAAATAAACAAAAATTCTATAAATGCGTTTTATTTAATTCAGATTAGTAGGCCATTAATTTAAATTTGCAAAAGGATTTCCGTCAGCCATTATGGCATTTTGAACAAATCAAAGTTTTAAAACTAATTACGGATATATTATGTTTAGGTATTTTGCTTTTCCCAATATAATGAAAGAAAACTACGAAATACCAGCTGTAAGATGGTACCACGAGTTTTCTTTTGACTAAAATTGGACTTCATCTTTTGTATTTCTCCATTACCTATACCTATTCATTTTATTTTAAAATTTATTAAAACATCTTTTGTTTTAAATTCGTCAACTATGACGTGAGGTACACCATTTTTCGTTTTTAATTTCGCCTGGAAAATGGTTAAAGAACATTAAGCAATTATGCAGGGTTTTTTTGTAACGTTACACATAGGTATTTCTTACATGTAACGTTAAGCGACACAGTAGGCAACTAGTTATACCTTGGAGAAAGCAATTCTTTGTGTCAAAAATTCCTTTATTAATTTATTTTTTTTATATTTATTCATACATATGTTTTCAGTCAATTATCTTGAAGGCCTATAGCATATGCGAAACTATTGTCAATATTTCTAACAAATTCAAATCGGATGGTTGTGTTCCCACAGAAAAATAAATAAAACCAATCACGTTTCAACAGAACACACCAATCTGAATATAGTTATGTAGAGGAACGGTATGTAGGATCGCTCCTAGATGTTCACAAACATTATGAAGTATGATACAGTTCGATGTACAAAACCGTAAAAGAATTCAATTATAAGCCATACAAACTACAAATCATCAAGAGCTTCTCTTGAAGAGCTTCTCTAAAATTTTACTATATCGTAATATTTTAACAGATTCATAGTACATAATAAAGAACTTCCGGGTTGTATCCTACATTTATTCATTGAAAAATACTAAATTTCCTTTCCATTAATGCATTAGTTATTGATCCGGTACAAATCCTCATGCACAAAACCTGACACGATTGCAGTACCCTCAAAAGATCAGCTGATTTGTATCTAAACGATTGCTTTCTGTGGGATTATCTGAATAGTAAAGTTTATAATAATATGTAATTTGAACGAACTGAAAGCCCGTACACGTACTGCATGTGATGGAATAAACCCAGAATTGCCTTGAAAGACAAGGAGGACACTTAGAAAACTTGTTGTGAAATTACATTTCGGCTTTATTATGTTGTTTTGTTTCTCTTCATTAATCGTTAGAATAAAATAATTTCTCTCAAATTGAAATTTTGCACTTTCTTTGTTAAAAACATAACCAAATCCTTCATAGTTCTGTTTTGCCAACACATAATATTTCCGTAACAAATTCCACCATACTTTCGTAATACATTTTAACAGTTTCGTAGTAGATTTAAAATTTTCATGGTGCGCTGCAAATTTTTCGTTAAAAAAAAAAATTCCATTAAAACGTGCTAGCCAGAGATAATTACTTAATAATAGTGGCGTAATTGCACTGGCCATAGATCTACACTGACGACGCGTTAACGTATAGCCGGTTGCTTACTATGTTACTTAATGTTACGTACGTACATATAATCGTTTATATTTAAAAACAAATATCAAACACTGGTATCTGTAGAGCCCATACGATTGAGAGATTATTCTACCTACAAATGCTTATTAGGATATGCATCATCCTAGCAGTATCCTGGCTTGCAATATGAAAACCTTTTTTATATCTTCCGAGGTGACCCAAATTAATATTGCAAAACGTATTATTGGTACCACCTAACTATGTTGTACAGATCTTACCGGTGTGAAATTTGTTACAGCACTTAGAACTTTGAGGCCGTAACAGACAGTGCTGAGCCTATCACATAATTGTTTAACATGTCCGTCCAGTTTAGCTTATCGTCTATGCATATATCTAAAACTTTGCAATGTCTATCAAAATTTACTGAATCGTTGTCTAATAGAATATTTTTTGGAGTTACAATATGTTTCTTTAATCTGTATAATAGACATTTTTGTAACAATAAATTGTTGCTTTCAAACCATTGCTTTAAATTTTGTAATACCTGTTCCTGTATCTTGTATGAAAATAAAATCTTTATTTATATTTTGAATGAAAATAGAAAAGTGCATTCCACACTATATGGCAGCTAGACATGGAGAAAGTTTACTAACGTAAGAATCATGTGTGTTGCTTATTTGCAATTGATATCCGCTAATATTTGAAAAAAAAATAGCTGTGTTTTGTATATACCACCCCCACACGAAATTACGGGAATTTCAAAAATTTCAAGTTGAGAAATATTTAGACACGCTTATGACAAACGGAAATAAGATGTACACGAGATAAATAATTATTGCGGGATTACGTCAGAGCTACAAAAAAATTCGTTCATGCACTCACGACAGTACGATTCAGGAAAGTGTTATTAATTGTTATTGTTGTTGCTTAGAGAAAGGTAACGCCCCTCAAATCCAGTATTTGTCTTTTTCTTCTCACGTCTCCGTTCCGTGTACCGTACATTGCATAAACACATAACGTTCCCGTCTGTAACGAAAGGATGGAAAGGAAGTGAGGAGTTAAATTGCAGAGAGGTGTGTTTGCCAATTATCGTTATGCCTGCAATAAGTCGAGCCATAACTTTGAATTAGAAAAAGAGAGATGGACGAAGGTGCTTACGTAATCAACATCATCATCTACATCATTGTTTAATTCCATATGAATGCGTATAGGCAGAGACTATTAATAATCGGTACCACAGGCATACACATGCATTCAAAGTTATATTTACGTGATCTAAAAATACGGGCCGTCCGCGCACTATGAGCGCGCCAACGATTCAGTGTTCTTTCTTCGATTATCCCGTGGACAATAATAAGTACAAGACGTTCACGCATCGCCGACAAAATCCCGTGCGTTTCGGTATTATTCACGTATAATCACCCCATTCCAACGAAACGACAGTGTATTATATCTCCGCCATATACACGCCGCGGCTATGGATGCACCTATTTAGCGGATCGTGCCGTATATCTGTCGCGAAAACCTTGTACGTCTAAATTAGGATATCGCGCGTGGTCGGACATTACTCAAAACTTATTATAGTGTATGTTTTAGTAGCCGAGCCGAGCGTATGTGCTTTCGTTGGGACTGTTGTGCTTCTCTCCTCGTGCCCGGGCGTATTTTTCCTTTTCGTTTCGGTACAAAAAGTCTACGCGTAAAAAATTAAAAATACCGATGTCTCAACAGACCACACCACACAACCCAGGTGGACTTAAACGCAGTCAAAAGGCGGATTTTTCGACCGCCGGCATCACTAGGGAACGGAGTTTCGTCAGACAAAGCAGCAAGGAGATGCAACACAAGAGACGAAGTCACACAATGGCGACCATCAAGGGTAAACCCAGCATAGAAATCTATCGTCCGCCGAACGTACGCACCGATCTGCCCCAAAATAGCGCAAAATTAAACGTACACGCCAAGGAATTCACAATGAGCGAACTGCAGGCGTCCAAATCCAGTGGTAATCTCGCCCTAATCAATTTCGAACACATGCATCATCCGCTCCAGAATTCAAAATCTACTGGGAACGTATTAAGGCACATCCAAAGTCACCCGATGATACCCCTAATACCAACACCTCTAACCATACCACTATTACACTCCACGTCTTCCTCTCAATTGCTGAATCATTTACCAAGAGTTAATTTTCAAATCACCAACGATATGTTACCTCCACAAATGTTCCCGCAGCAACTAAACTACGCCAATAATAGCTGGAATAACAATGCTCACCAAAATACGAATCATAACTTGAAACGATCGAAAAGCATGAGCGCAGCCGATTCCCAAAATTTAGCCGCCAAATTAAAGGGGTTCACCAAGGAAGAAACGGACCTAGGAAAATTCTCACCAGAAGACGAAGCAAACATCAAGACTGCAACGGAAGACCCCAACCAATTACCGTCGAGGACTCTTATGGATCTAGTGAAGTTGATATTAGAGCGTGTTGTAGAAGGTATACGATATTCCGAAGCAGGTGCAAAACTGTGCGTCACCATCATCGAAAAAGAAAAAAATCAAACATTCATCGAATCCCTGATAAATACATGCCAGCAGTGGTATCAAGAAAGAGATAAGATTCTTAGGGGGATAAAAGCAGGCGACGGTACTCGCTTCACTGCGTTTATGTGGTTCCTAACTGAAATGTGCGGTCAATTAAAAAGACACCAATTGCGGAGTAGATTGGAAAACCTACAGGCAGATCTAGTGTTATTGTCGGTGTTGGCGAAATGCTGTCAGGCGTGCGTTAGCTTACCGATCAAATGTTTAGCGGAAACGGAATGTTTGTTTTTCGTTTTGACATCAATTGGCCGCGATTTAGAAAGTGAATTGCCCGCCCAGTTGGAACAACTTTTGGCGAGTGTCAGAGATGGATTTTTGGCTAGTGTTGGATCGCCGTCAGTACGACGCACCCTCTTGCAGCTTATAGAGTTACATGCTTCGAATTGGCAATTACCAGGGTCCTCTGTGTTGTATTATTATCCCAGAATAAAGTGAACAAAAGTTACAGACGAAAATGCGGACCAAATTTAAATGAAAGTTTCTTAATACTTATATATATATAATTAAATTATGTATTTATATATTATTGTGTTAATACGAAATAAATCTCTTTTGTAAACTGTAATTTATCTTTTGTAAATGCGCAGTGGGAAATTACGAGCGAAATCACATTTGGCACCATTGGTATCATCATAGATAAAGCACAAAGTATCAACATGATATTGGCGACAGTGATGTTGACAGTAGGTTGCATGTGTGTATTAAGGTTATGTTATTTGTTATTATTTATAATCGTTTTAGCCTTGGCTAGGTCAGTATTTCTACTTATTATGTAGACGTTGATGAGTCTACGGATAACGTAAATGTATGCAACAACATATTTATTTCAATCACTAAACATTGCTGGGGAATTTATCAATCTCGTAAATACAGTTGAAAAAGAGGAATTATGGCTGTCCGCTGGAATAGCGAATTCTTTATTGCCGCAGAACACCGGGATTTGCAAGCCAATGCTATGGCCGTTAATAACACAGGAACATACGTCTTGCTTGCTGGGTAAGAATATCACTTACGATTTATCACAATATTCACTTCATACTTATCTAACGTTATGCAAACTTAGACGTAGGTATATTGCCATAAGAAACTTGGATGATATTGAAAACGATCAGATTAAGAAATTTCCTCGGCAAAGCAAATACGAAGTTGGTTCGGCTGAGTGGAACCCTACGGAACACCATAGTGAATTATGTGTAATATCGGTAAGTATTATATGAATGTAGCACTTAACAAACTGTGATAGTTAACTTTGTTTATCTATTTACGATTTTGTATCATGAAATGTACTTATTTAGTACAAGGACGTAACATAATATTTCTGTTTCAATAGAATTATCTTATCACTTTTGTAATTATTTTTTTACTTAACTGATTAATTACTTATTTCAATTTATCATTATGATAAAATAAGAGAATTTGGTTTTAATAGTTAGATTTTATTGCAGATAAAATATAACAAACTGCAGTAATTATCATTTTACATTACCTTTTTTTATTGAAATGCTGAAAACATAATTTGATACTTTAGAGTAACCAACGGCTAGAAGTATTGACATGGACAGGTGGAGAACTCATCCAAACCCACTCTTTACGAGCCCATACACGAGTAATTACTGACTTGAATTGGCATAAAACTGATCCCAATATTTTAGCATCGTGTTCAGTTGACACCTTCATACACATTTGGGACCTGCGCGATTCTCGCCGGCCATCACTATCATTATCAGCTATAGCAGAAGCGACACAAGTTCGTTGGAATAACATAAACAATCATCTACTCGCTACGGCCCACGATGGCGATGTCAAGCTATGGGACCAACGCAAAGGCACAGCGCCGATTCAATATATATCAGCACACCTTTCCAAAATCCATGGCTTAGATTGGAGTCCTACGTCAGAAACTTATCTAGCAACTTCTAGTCAAGACTGCACTATAAAATTTTTTGATACCAACAATCCGAGAAGACCTGATTCCGTGCTCTCTACAAATGCGCCTGTTTGGCGCGCTAGGTTCACTCCTTTCGGTAATGGTCTAGTCACAGTGGTTGTGCCTCAGTTGAGGAGAGGTGAAAATAGTTTATTGTTATGGAATACGGACAATAGAGGAACGCCAGTTCACACCTTTATAGGACACAGGGACGTAGTTTTGGAATTCGAATGGAGACAACAAAAATCGAACGAAAATGACTTTCAATTGATAACCTGGTCGAAAGATCAAACGTTACTTGTATGGAAAATAGATCCATTCTTACAAAAATTATGCGGTCACGAGCCGGAAGAGTCGACCGAGGAAGATATCATGGAAGAACTGACAAAGACCTCATCGCCAAAAGTACAACCACTGCAACAAGAATTTTCTCTCTTAAATGTCCATATACCTAACTTAGATATATTTAAAATGGATGTGAATAAACGTACATGCACGGTTAGAGTGGAATGCAATAAAGGGACGGCTTTGATTCAAGTCACCTTTCCAAACACTTATCCCCACGGTGTTCCACCGCTTTTTCAAATAGCGCAAGGTTCCACTATAGACAATGCTCTCTCAAATCAATTATTGCAAACCCTGAACCATGTTGCGCAGCAAAGAGTAATAAAGAACAGGACATGTCTAGAGCCGTGCTTACGTCAGTTAGTTGCAACGGTAGAACAATGTAACAGCGATTCTCTTGAAAACAAGAAACAATTCGAAATGAATTATATAGAGACAAATATGTTTGGTACATTCAATAACACATACATTCCATTCCCAAGAACGTCAGGTGCAAAATTTTGTTCAGTTAGCCTGTTAGTTTGTTTTGGCAGATCTGCATCATCTCGCCGTGTAAACCATAAGATAGACGCGCCAACACCGCGAGCATTGTCAGCGTTAGGAAATAGTTACGGCTCTAAGAGATCTAATAGCGCCCTAACGATATCCTCGTATTATTACCAAAAGCCTAGAAGAGCTCAAGGACAAGGAAGGAGTATTAAAGCTTATGTTGTAGTATACGATACTTCAAATTTATTCTTTGTAAATAAACAACTCGGAGAAAAATATATTTTGGACGGGGATGTTGGCACTATTTGCAAATATAATGCGAATGTAGCCTCGACAGTCGGAAGAATCGATCTTGTTCAAGCATGGACGTTAGCTGAATTGGTTGTTGGTCCTCAGCAGGCTGAGGAAGATATGCAATGGACGGAACATCCCTTTGGAACTCATTTAATGCAATCATTGTAAGTGACTAAATATATCGACATAATTTACTATGATGCATTCATTGAACTTCAACAGAATTACGCATTATGCTTCACAATCTGACATACAGATGGCGGCGATGTTATGTTGCATTTTCGGGAAAGAACAGGAAACAGCATCTGCTCGCAAATCTTCAATAAAACAATTCTTGATACCGGGGGTAAGTGATGTAGCATCTCTGAATCGATCTTTGCGTTTTCCCCCTTAGTTTTGAACATAGTTTTTACTCGATCTTTATTTGTAGCTGTTAGCAGCAGGAAAAAGGTGGCATAAGGTAACTAATTTCGATGTCGCTTCACTAATTTGCATGGCTTTTCTGAAATTTGGAAAATTTGCACTTAGAACTTCCAAGCATGATGCAAAACACAATATTGGGAACTGTATCGCACGAGTGTGGAATAGTATGAGTAATCGATAAATATTTACCGATGATTTACAAGGAAAGCACAAGTGATACTCATGTTTTTACTGCTATGTGTATACTTGATTGAAAGTTGTTTAAATTTAGCGCACTAATTTTTATCTGACAAAGTTGGCACTCCTAGAAGATACGATGCATTTGAACCAATAGTGATCATTAAGACATGATTTAGTTATAATTGTCTTTTACTAAAGTAATATATCTCTCAAATTGTTCCTCTTGTAATTTTCCAATGTTCCACCTTATGTTTCTTATATACAATTCTTACTGCATCGAAGACGTTGACTACCACCTTTAAAAAGAAAATTAGTAAACGAGAAATTAAAACCTTTTAACCATTTATATACAGCCCTGTGTATATATTGACAGAAAATTGTCTCACCCATGATATTGATATGTAATATGTGGTCGGCATTTTTGAATTGTACATATTATGTCGTGTTAACAAATATCCTATTGTGAAATTTGAATGAGATGTTATTAACCCCCGCTATTAGTGAGTATCGTAACTATTGCTGTCATCATCGATATCTATTGTTGCTTGGCTATTGTAGATCTCGACAATCGCAAGCGAAGATGTCTTAAATCAGCATTACGCGGTACTATCGCTTGGCTTTCAGAATTGTTCGGGTTTGTAGTAGCCGTTCTAATAGTATGTACCGTGAATCTAACCGCAGCAACTGTGATTACAGTCATATCTGGTGTCTTGTTCCGCGAATCACCAGTTCCAGAAAAATTGTGATTGGCGGAACGGGGTTACTACGGTTGCAACCGCAATTACCAGAATAGGAACCTGGTCAGTTATTGGGATCATTAGAGGTCATGTTTATAACGTATAACCTTTAGTTATCGTATCTGTGAAGGTATTAAGCATAAATGAGAGATAATCAGTCGCATTGGTACAGAATTAACGTTAATTAGATACTCAATAAATATACGTTTTTCTATCAACTTTTAGAGAGATTGCAACACCATACGCATATTTTATCGTGGTAAAATGTGAAAAACGTTCCGTAAATAACGAACCGACTGTAACCGAAATCACGGTTTCGGTTACTGCATTCACGGCACATACTATAAATATATGGGACACAATCTACAATAAAATTCAGTTTTTGAAGTCGCGACAGGCTAGAAAGGCAATATTCGTAAAATCATCCGTGGAATATCCCATCAACAGGAACGTGTACAGTTGCGAATGAATTCAGCACCGCTTTTCATTACTTTAAGTTTTTGTGTTAACTGTAACTATGTACCGGTGATTACATTTTCTAAGACTTACGTGATTCGGTAACCCAGAACTATCTAAGAAAAAAATGCAAGTTCGCACTGTGGCGATAATTGATAAAATTTAGATGAATGTAGAATCTGAACCAAAGGGAGTAATGAGTTAACATTTTCAGAAAATACTAAGCATGTACCGGTGATTACACTTTCTAAGTCTTACGCGGTTCAGTAACGCAGAACTGTACAGTATTTTTATAATTGTGTATATAAATTTTCAAATTTTGCACATCTTGTATATACATGTATGTAGTTAGGAACACCATTCTATCCAATCTTAAGATTGTTAATATTCCTTATTATAAAATATAATTAATTCAATCATTGTTCTGTACTATTTAATTCATTTCCTTCTGTATTTGATTAATATTTGTAGTGATTAATTTTATGTTTACCACATATTAGATTTCAATGGTGGTAAAGAAAAACAATAGTATCATTTAAAAATAAATACAACACATATTCGAAAGCTAACAATTTCAACTAAGTATATAAACGTTTCAGTCTGGCGGTTCTCCATACCACACAATCCCTCCAGCAGATATCGTGGCAGACGGTTGGGTCTTTCCGCTATTGAAGTCTACACGTTCCAGTTCTTTAGATAATTTACGCATTGAAGAATATGTTCAAATGCCACCTCAACGAAATCAAAGCTCTAATTTATACGAGTATTATAAGCTTGCTTACGCGGAAATTCTTCATAGATGGGGATTGCTCTATAATCGAGCAGAAATTTTAAAATACATGTGCACGCCCAGCGAACAATACAGGGGTATACAATTTACAACAGAATGCCAGGCGTGCTTTAAAGCGTCCCAAGGTTATAATTGCAGCAGTTGCAAAAAGCTCTCCTTAAATTGTATCATTTGCCACGTCTCCGTACGCGGTTCGGCTAATTGTTGCGTAATCTGTGGCCACGGTGGTCATTCATTACACATGCAGCAGTGGTTTTCGAGAAATAAAATTTGCCCTTCTGGTTGTGGTTGTTACTGTCTTGCCGAAACAGCAGGGATGTTTAATTAGTATTTATTTAGTTAAAACTATTTGTATTATGAGAAAAACAATTAAGTTTTTTTTTATTAACAAAACATGAAATTGCAAGATTCTGCTCTCTTAACAACAGAATGAGCTTACCTGATCATCGTAAGCTTTACAATGAAGTATTATATGGAGTTTTGGTTTTACAGGGAAAAAATAATTTGGCATTTCTCAGTGTTTTACTTTAACCAAAGATTAAATTTTCAGTTTTTCTCGTAATCATAAGTCTCCTGACTGGTCTTTGTTGTGAACTATATTTATTTAATTTATGTTTTACCGTTAATTAAATTTTCTATGGATTTGTTTCTTATTTTTAAAATTATTGATCGTCGTATCTTGTGCGATTTTTTGCCAATGAAATTGCAAATACACACATCAAAATAATTTAGGGGACAAGCAAGGAAATGCATTTCTGCACCATATATATATAGGTGAATAATTGTTTGTTGTATGTGAACGTATAAGTCGACCATCATTATTTGTTTATTTTTAGAAACAGTTCAGAATACTTAATGAGAAATGTTTGCTTATTTAGGAATAATTTCCAAAATTAATAAATTTTTACAAAACTTATGTAAAAAAAAACAATAACAATCAACATGTTACAATGAGTGCAATGTCAGTACCCTGTGACACATTCCACGAGTGTTGAATACCTTTCTGCACCTGTTTGGCATACTCACAATCAAGTGATCTAGCTCTTGTTGATCGATGGCATTCCACTGTTCTACAAGTCACTGATACAATTGTTGTTTTGAAGAAATACACGAATGACACCTGCAATGCGGACGCGCATTGACGTGCATGAGTTGAAAATTTTCAACAATTCTTCCAGCATATGGTAGTACAACGTTTTGAAGGATAATGTCCCGATAATCAATAGCGTTTAAATACCGATCCAAGAGAACGAGGCCAGTTTTTCCACCAAGAGATATTCCACCCCATATCATTACACTACCTCCTTGGAAGCTTTCGATGTAGCTAATCGTTTTGCATTCTCTAGTTGTATCTGGTCTCAAACCAAACCGAAATTCGTCATAAACCAAACAGACGCCCGGTTTTGTTGATTCCAATTTAAATGTTGCTGCGGCCATTCTAATCTTTTTCTGCGATTTCCTCTCGACAAAGCAGGAACTCTCGAAGGACGACGCGCATTAAGACCATCTGCGTAGAGTCTATTCCTCATTGTTTGATCGCTTATTAACACATCATGAGAGTCGCAAAGTCAAATAACTAATTGTGTCGCCGTAATGTTGCGGTTTCTAAATGCACAAATTCTCAAGTATCTGTCATGAATTGGTCGAGTTGCTCATGCGCGTCCTGTATGACGTTCACGCACATCATTGGCTTGCTGATATCTTAACCACACTTTCCGACGTGTTGAGAGCTTCTGCAACGGCCCTTTGAGGTCCACTTTCAAGCATCCCAGTAGCCGTTAATTGCGTATCACGGTGTAAATGATATCTCTCCATCTTCAATTAATGCTAAAGAAACTGGAAAAGAAAATTGATTGCAAAATAACCACAAAAGTCTTAGGATGGCAAATCAAGAACCTAACTTTTTTTTTATTTCCACTGATTTTTCAGTTAATAAGACCTTATTGTCACTTAAACCGTCGAAACACCAGCAGCAAACTGTATTGACGTTTAAAATGACATTACAAATCTTTGGTTATATATGGCTCGTAAACTACTAGCAAATAAAGCCTTGTTCCCTTACATCATTTTGATGTGTGCAACTTATTTTAGGGAAAATGTGATATTTAAAATAATAAAATGACTGCTCCTGTTGGAAATATTAAATTATATTTAATAAATGTAATGGAATGTAAATAAATAAATGGAATGAAATTTGTATGTTCTAAATATTTCAGGATGTCGTCAAATTGTATACAAAATTAACAGAAGACTTACTTGAAGTTGAGTATTTTAATTAATAAATAACATACATACAAATCACTTAAATAGGTTTATTCAATATTGATTTCTATAATGAGACATCCATAACTTCGGCAGCCACAGCCAAGAACGATATTGCAATGATGGGTGGAATATATCGTATTGTACTTTTTGCAATTTAATCAGGTACATATGAACACTTACAGCTGGTAGAAGAACACCTCGGGCTTCTGACGGGACCTGTTTCAATAAACTACGAGCTTTAGCTAGATGCTGGTGGGCTCTACTTGCAACTTCGTAAACACATTCAGTCAGACGATCACTTTGTTTTCCCCGCAAAATTTCCTCATGGCTCACCTTATTTTTAACAAGTATGTCTTGTGGGAGGCATATAAAATTTATTTGCTTGCTTATTGGAATCGTCCTAAAATATTTCGCAGAGCATATTGGTATCAAATTGTAATCAGTTTAATCAAAAAAGGCATTGTACGAGGGATGTCCGGTTACTAAGGTACGTTTGCGCGACACACTGTCTAGGTCGCTCCGATCAGGTTGAAACTTGCACTCATTTTAGATGTGCATATGTACTGCATAGATGACTTTTGTCATTGTCTTCGGTTCAGTACAACGTATGCAGTAACAGCCGCGCAATGTCAGTTTCAATCGAAACATACTCCAAGTTTGAAGTGCGAGCGGTCATTAGTTTTTTGCATGAAAATAATGAAACACCTACCGATTTTCATTTAAAAAAATACTGAAGACATACGGAGAAGCAGTTATGAGTGGAAAACAAGTTAGTGCTTGGTTCAAACAGTTCAAAAGTGGACGCACAGCTCTGAACGATGATCCTGAAGGTGTGCAAAAAAAACCCTCAACAACGAAAACGAATGAGAATCAATTAAAGGTCGATACGCTGATTTGAGATCGTCGGTTGAAAATATCGGAAACTGCTCTACTGACCGGCATTACTAAAAGCTCTGTTAGTGAAATTGTATCTGAATTAGGCTATCGAAGTGTCCGCGAGATGGGTACCAAAACTGTTGACCAACCATCACAAAATGCAACGTATGGCGGCGGCAATGGAGCTTTTAACGCGCTATTTTCAGGAAAACGGATTTCTAGAGTCTTTGGTTGCATGAGACGAAATGTGGATACATTATCCTACCCCCGAATCAAAAAAAGACTCGATAACGGAAGCATCCGAGTTCACCAACACCGAAAAAATTCAAAGTTCAGCAATCTGCAAAATAGACAATGGAAACTGTGTTCTAGAATATGTAAGGCATTTTACTCATAGAGATTTTACAACCCAAAACGACAATCAGCAGCGATATTTATTGTTAAATTCTCGAAAAACTACACAAAGCCATTCGACAGAAAAGAAGAGGAGGCTTGATGAAAGGAATCAGATTGTTGCATAACAATGCAAGACCGCACACCTCATATCAGAGAAAGGCCTGTGCAGAAACACAATTGGGAAGTTATTGACCATCCACCCATTATCCTGTCCTAGCACCTCCTGATTTTCATTTGTTTGGGCCATTGGAAGCTCATTTGTCGGATAAAAGGTTTGAAGATAACGACGAAATTCAAGAGAAACTACGGCAGTATTGTACAAATTTGGATCGCATCTTTTATGAAGAGGGTTTACAGAAGCTTGTGCCTCGCTGGGATATGTGCTTTAATGTTGGCGGCGATTATGTTGAAAAGTAGCTAACAATTCACACTTTTACTTAGTGTATGTTTGATTTCTATAAATAAAGTAATCTGTCTGTAATTCACAACTGTACCTTAGTAGCTGGACATCCCTCATAGTCTATTAATTGATGGCAACATATTACAATACAAAGAGAAACAATCAAACAAAATACCTTAATTGTTGTACAATTCCTTGAGCTTTCCCCAGATGTGATGCAGCATGATCGGCATGTACATTTCTAACACCAGTACCTTCCAATAATAAATAGTACACATTTGACACAGTCCTTTCCATATATTGCTCAATGTCTTCTAAATTTTTAAAGGTATTCTTGTTCAAATAGTCATTTCTACTATTGATCAAAGTTTTAAAATACCTTCTTGTAAAGTTAACACGTGTGATTGCCTATAAATACTAAAATTATATTTTAATTGCCACAGTTATGTAAATTGTATTAAATTTATTACCTTAAATAATTCTGTTGCTACTGGATGTTGTGGAACCTTTGTAATATCCTTTGTAAACACTTTATCTATTAACTCATCCCAAAATTTTAACCTCATTAGGGCTATATTTTGTTGTGTAACTTGCTCGCTTACTCTAGCTACCTCAATATTGAAACTTCGTATTGCAATCGCACAGGACCGTGATGTATTAGTTAAAAGTAAAGTACACATAAAATTTTCATAATCATGTTTTCTGAAAATGTTTAATGCGTGTTTAAGATTATAATTAGCGTCGCAAGGGTAATATGTATACTACTTTAGGGAATCCAAACAGTATTTAGCTGCAGATGTAGATTTTCTCTTAATGTATATTTCTCCACAACGTTTTGGCGGTAATATTTTGCGCACGTTATAACCGAACAAGTTCATTGTTAAAGAATTACTAAAAAAAATAATATATAATTAGAAATTAGTCGATCGAGTAGCCATATAAATTTATAGGTTATGTGGTTGGTTCGTTTAGAAAACAATTTCAACATATTTTTAGTTTATAATTAGGTAAATTGTAGTGTGTTTTTTTAATGTGCTTCAAATGTTCGTGGTTGCAATCCTTTATTTACTACCATAGATATACCAACCCTATTGACAACTATTCAAAATGATAAACATTTTAAGAAGGAACAAATGGTAATAGGTAATAGTATGTTATTTCACTCGTGTTTATAATCATCCGAGTATATTAGAGGCATTATACGTGAATTAAATACGACGTTTTATCTACGACTACCATAAAAATTACTTTGAGCAACAATTTAACTTTAATCTGAAATTAGGCAACCAACATTTCACAACTCAGTAAAAATGACAGGTGTTTTATAATTCATAAAACACTAGTGTTTTATAAGCAGGTTTATGTATCTATAGTTACGTATTTAATGAACGTATTATCAATATTATCTAATAGTCCTAGATAAATAACTTTATTTGGAATCTTGCATTTTAGGGACCTGAGTCGTCGGGTATCATCGGCTACCCGTAAACCACGCCCTTTTCTACAGGGCTATATCAAAAAATAAGCAGGCCAACGCGTGGGATAGTTTTATATAGATATACTCTGTTCGCAGTATCTGATACAAATATATATAAGACGTAGAATGTGATTGATATTTGTAGATTTTGTAATATACAAATAATTGTACGCGTGCTAGTAACGAGATTACAAGGAACAGTTAATAACAACAATAAAAATATAATAAAATTTTATCGTGTTTAAATGTTTACGATTATTCTCTTTAAAATTTGGAATCTATGTATGTAAAAAATATAGGTGGTTTTTAAGAAATTTTATTGTTTGTATTGATGAAAATGACCAGACAAAAACTTCAAAAGTAAACATAATAAATAAGTGTAGTTTTCATACAGATTGCGCCACCTATGTGACCATCGTCATCATTTCAAAACCATAAGATTTTATTGTATTATTATTATTCATTGTTCCTTCTCATTTCGCTAATAGCACGCTTAGAATTCTTTGTATACTACAAAATCCACAAATATCAATCGCTCCTACGTCCTATATTATCTATATTTGTGTCAGTTTCCGCGAACAGAGTATATCTATAGCAGCCTGTATTTTGCTCCGTTAATATTTTGATTGTATCCTGTAGAAAGGGGTGTGGCTTGTGAGCACTTGGCAGTACTTAGATGCCTGAAATGCAGAATGACCCTTTATTTTTATAAATATGTCTTGATAAAGATTTGTTGTTGCAGTGTCTTTTTCTCTGAAAGGGTAAAACTGTTACTTTCTGGCAGCTATGATACAAATAAAAAATGGATTACTAACAGGGTAATTTTAATGTTACATTTTAATAAGAAAAATTCATAGATTTACAAAACATTTGATTGTGGTTTATTTTAAATTCATAACATATTTTCTTAATCGTATTATTAAATTAGTTGGGTTTGGAGTTGTACTGTTAAACCAATTTTTCAATTCTTTATAGTTGTCAACAGGAAGAGAATTTATTTCGAATGCTAAAAATATAGTGATTATAAAGACAAGGTGAACTATAAACAATTTGATTACTTACATATCACATTGTAATTTTGATCAAACACAATTGTTGCGGGATGTTGTTTAATATTTTGAAATATTACACGCATTAAATTTCGACCATCATTACATGTCACCAACGTTATTTTTACATTAAAAAGGGATTCAACACATCCTATAGCTTTTTTATGAGCTATAATTCTTGATTTGCAGTCATTATAGTTGGTGTGGTTTTCTAAAATAGGCAATTAAAATAACAGTAAATGCAAGACTAAATTTCATACTTGTCTTCAATGGTATTATCTTAGATTCTAACTTAAATATCGCTGCTTTGTAATCCCATATTTGTGTCAAGATTTCTTGATATTTTGCAATATTATTTGAAATTTCATCTGCAGTGCATGTTTTTCCTACTTCTGGTTCAATAACAGTTATACTAGCACGATTTTCATGAACCTGCTTTTTTAAAGAGGATCCTAAAAGATAATTATCAAACATATATATTTATAATTATTAATACGTACCTCTGCGTTTTATCATTTCTATCAAGTCTGTATAGGTAGTTTCTATTTTCTCTACATTGTATGCCATAATTTTTGAAACACTTTTATCTTCTGTATCTAACCAAAAAATAAAAGTAGAGTCAAGAGATGTCTCGGTTTCAGATGCTGTTTCAAAAGATTCTGTCCCGGCCATCTTCAATTAGAAAACAAACACCTTGCAATTATTATTCTCAATTTATGGATGGAAATTTCATTAGGTATTTAACTGCTACAAACTTTCAAATTGGCATTTGGCTGCATACAAACGATATGATGATTTCTGATTGGTTTTTAAAAAGACAGTATCTCTAAATTTGGTGTATATTTGTTCTAGTGTTGATATGTTCTAATAATGCAATAATAATTTTTTTATTGATATTTATTTTAAGGGCAAACCTTAGATCTCGTTTAATAGATTAATTTAGGTATCTCTTTTTATTTGGTATTTAATTAATGCAAATAGAAATTGGCTGGAACTATTTGGCACTATTTCTTTAAAAATGTCAAATGACCAACGGTTGATTTGTGTCACTGCGTCAAGCAATTTTAATTTGGACGATTTTGCATGCTGTTTAATGTAAAGGTTAAATATTCTAAATAGTAATGTGTTGTACTACAACCGAAGTATGTTTCATCACGTAAAGTGATTTAGATTTAATTATACGAGCAGAGGATTCAGTATTTGATAGTACGTTGCGATAGTTGTCCATCCTATAATTTTTTGTAGTTAATGATTTGTTGTAGAATATGAAGAATTTAGCTGTGTTTGATTTTGACCATACAGTGATAGATGCTAATTCAGATACAGTAGTTCGGGATATATTACCCCCAGAGAAATTCCCACATTCTCTAAAACAGCTACACACCAAAGATGGTTGGACTGCATATATGCAAGGGGTATTTCAACACCTTCATGAGAATGGTATAGGAAAGACTGAAATAACGAATGTTATTAAAAACATTAAACCAGTAGAAGGAATGTGTGAATTGATAAATTTGTGCAAACATGATTTGAATTATGATGTTATTATTATTAGTGATGCTAACACCTATTTTATAGACACTTGGTTGAGGCAATTTGATCTATTACCTAGCATTGTAAAAGTTTTTACAAATTCCGCTTGTTTTACTGGTGATATGTTGAAGATTGAGATGTATCATTTGCAAAGTCAATGTAGTCTAAGTACAAAGAATCTGTGTAAAGGAAAGATTTTAGAAGAATATCTCAATTTTCAAAAAGAAAGGGAAGTGCATTATAACCGAATTATTTATGTAGGTGATGGCTACTACGACTTGTGCCCTATTTTACGATTAAACAAGCATGATTTGGCATGTGTAAGGACTGACTATAAATGTGCAAATTTAGTTAGGTCATTACAAGAAAGAAAACCAATTGATAAGACTGGAAAGATTTATGAAATCAAACCTGATGTTTTATTTTGGAAAAGTGGTTACGATATTTTGTCTAGCATAAAAGAAAAATTTGTGTTGTAGCTAGGTACATCTGGTGTAACATATTTTTTTTATTCAAAAATGCTTTAGTAGATAATGGAGAAATAAATACAAATACTAATTAAATATTACATACTTAGTTTTATTTTCGTACGTGGAAAATTGTGGATATTTCTAGTGTTTATGTTAAGTAGGCCCTTGAATCAACAAGGTAATGTTATAATACCTGTGATCTGTCATGCGTACAGCTGCCTGGACCTACATAACCATATATGGCATTCGTTGCTGATAGTGTTGACAGGAGGTCTTGTGCATAACAATATACATAGCGATCAATCTCAACTGTCTGAGGTTTGTATCAAAAAGGTCCCTAAGGGTGCGTTCGCGTTTAAAATCCATGGATTAGACTAGATTCATGTGACGTCACCAAGGTTAGACTGTAATAACG
>JARFOC010000341.1:505091-526772 GCA_031763485.1 Osmoderma eremita | reverse complement strand
CGTAGCTGATTGCTTTCTGGTTTCGAAGCACTTTGTTTCTTTTACATCCAATTTAGAATAAATCTGAAAATAATTCGTAAGCAAAAAATGTGTCAACCAACCCCGGTCTCCCCTACATAATCCTGATTATTCACAGGAATAAAATTGAGTTTGGATTTATATCATTTATGTTTAGTTTGGTCCAAGAACTAACATATTTACTATCTCACTGCTATTATATTGTTAAACATTCGATTATAAATACAAAATAATCTGTTATTCAATTTTAATAACAAATAATTATTAATTTGTTATAAAGACTGAATTACTGATTATAACAGAAATGAACAAAATTGGTACTAACTATTATGAATTCAAAAATTCATGCAACAATCTGGTGTGGTTGATGTTTTAAATTTGGTGCCTTTGCATAAGTAATTCGTCTCCAGAAATACCGGTTTAAGTGTTTAAGTGTATAAGTATATTAAAAATATATAAATATACTTTATGGATCACACTACACATCTGATTGTGTAGGAACGGTCACCCCTTCGCACAGGCTACTACTGCCTCATCAGTGTACGACGGATAGGTGCCTGTTGTTCGTTCAGTACGCCAGGTTAAAATGTCTCTTTCGTAAAACTCCAGAGACATCTAACGTCCAGCAGTTCATTGCGTAATCCCCATGCGGTAACTAAGCACCCGTCCGTAGAGATCTATGTTAGCGTGTAATCCTTATTGGCGTCAAAATCTGAAATGATTTCTGCTAATATCCGTCACGTAAAGTTGATCTAAGTATATAAATATACTAAAAATATATAAATGTACTTATTGGGTGACACATCTGATTGTGTAGCAACAGACACCCCCGCACACACATAGCTGTTTCGGGCTACTAATCCTCCTCAGTGTACTACGGAGTGGTACCTGTTGCTCGTTCAGTACGCTGTGTTGCCAACTCCACGTTAGAATGTCCCTTTGCTCACAATATCTTTGTTACTGGTTAAAAGATTTTTAAGTGGATTATAGAGATGTTTTAAGAGATAGATTACGTGCACATTTAAGAGAATTAAGAACGTTTAAAACTTGAAAATTCATCGTTGTTACTTCAATAACAAAGATATGGGCACCTTTGTGAATTCCCAGTTCTAAGTTTGCGGTAATAACTCATTAACTGCGAAATTTTTTTTTTATCCGAGAACAATACATGAAATAGCACACCTAAACGAATCATTTTCCGTATATTTGGTATAAGTGAAAAATCATCATATAAGTGAAAAGATTGAATCACCATCGTGGTATTGTGGTAATTAGCGTATCATCTAGTTTGACAGATATGTTATGGTTAAAAAATACGAAACTATCAACACTAAATAGAACGTGAAAATGGCAAATGTAAAGTTAGTGTGTTGGCAACTTATGAAAAAATCCAAGGTGGACGAAATATCACTAGATTTGACATTACTATGTATTTGCTAAATGTGAAGTTATGTTGGTATAATTTTAACATTATCGCTGTCAAAAGTCGGCTGTTTCGTGTCGAGAGCCATATGTAATATGCCGGATATATTATCACATGTATGAATAAATGATTATTATTAAGTATTAAACCTTTAGATAGTAATTTCTTCGAATCCAATGAATAGTTATCGGAGCATAACATAATACGATAAAAATAAACAGGTAAATACGATGGATAATAACCTGATAAACACGACACAAAATGGTGAATAATGTAGCTAATTTCACCCTATTGAAATTGTGTGAAAATATTTGACAATAGGCAGTAGCAAGTGAGATAGTTATATATCTTATTTCTGCAACTAGAAAGGGATACGAATAGTCTATAATACCCAATAATCTTCTAAAGAGGGTATGGACTATAGGTGATAAGTAAATACATTTACCTATATAATTTTAAATTTTTATTATTTATTTGCCAAGTAAATGTATTATGTGTGTTAATACGGACTGTGCTACGAAGGATGACTTCCTTTAATATTGTAACTTTCATAAATTTTCGTGTTTTGTTTCTGTAGAATACAGTTAGTGATAGTTCGAATATTTTAGGAAGCCGTTTCTCTTAGTAATAGTAAAATTAAGATGCGGCATGCCTAAAGTGATAGTAAAGCAAAGAAGCGTACCATACAAACGTATAAACAGGGTGCGGAAAAATTCGGTTCGCGAATAAAAAAACTCTAATTCGTTTGCATTTGAATCGTTCAGGGATCGAATCTAATTCTATTTAATCCGCGAGCGAATTTTATGAAGAGAACTAAAAGTATTTACATCGTTCCTTGGACGAATCATTCCCAGTTATGATTCTTTTCCATTGACGAACGAAAAGAACCATTCTTTTCAATTCTAAATCTTCCGCATTAGAAATACCTTTACCTGTATATGTATGTACGTGTTTAGTTTTAAAATTAATTGTTATTACATTTTTTACCGTTGTGGATAAAGGTGCTGAAGTGCGTAAAAAGGATAAATTCTGTGGCTGGGGAGGGGGCCGTAGCCCGCACGCACTTGGGCCATCCATATTGGGGCCCTTTGTGCTACTTTCTCCGTGTGTACTGTGTGTGTTGTGAAGTGTATGGCTTGTTACTGCCTTTCCTCGCCGTGAGAGGGCAGCAGTGCCGATTTTTGTACCAGCACTGAAGGATACCGGGAGAGGTACCGATCACCCAATCGACTTTTTTTCCATAAATTCGCGAATCGAATTTTAGTTGCAAGAGAATTAAATAATAAAATTCGCTAACGAATTAAATTTTAAACTTCCAAGCGATCGATTCCCAAACGAACGAAACAAATTTTTCGATTCTCCGCACCCTGCGTATAAATGCAGTGACAGAAGCATTATAGACTGAACCTAGGTAAATATGTCAACAGAAACAAATGTGAGCCCAAGACAGCCAATCACAAACATACAACAATACCTAAAACTAACATACCTAGAGTGTCTCTGTATTGCGTAGCAAGGAGAACAGACATATTACGAGATTTCGAATTAGAAAAAGACAAGTAGTTAGATTATAGCTAGCAAAGATTCATATTAGTATAGTTATAAGTATCGATTGTATAGGATAACATTACTGTACACGTTTGCGTTTGTTGATTCAGATTTTCAATTGATTAATTGACAAGTGAATCGAATGAACCTAGGTAGAGTCGAGAACGTAAGGAAAAAAATGTGCAAGGCTGGAGAAAAATTCACACATAATCAATCTGTCAAGTAAGTCAGAAAGCGCACACGAATAGTTTCAGATATTATTCGCGTATGATAAAAGCACAAACTCCGTTTTATTATTATTCCCTATGTACAAAAATAAAATTTCGCATAAACAAGCTGAAGCGGTGCTTTGAAAAAATAACGCGGTTGTCGATTATTTTGGCTTCACGCTAAAATCGTTCTTTTAGGTTTTTTTCCTATTTTATTTTGTGCATATTAGCGTAACAATTAAAAGGGAAGTATTTATAAGATAAATTATCAATTTTGAAAGAATCACGGTATCTATCTTCAAAACTAATTTTCTGATTTGATTTCTTAACATTTCAAATATATACAGGGCGTCTTTTGTAACATCACACACAGATAACATTAGGCGACATAGTAGGCAACCAGTTATACGTTAACGCGTCGTCATTGAGAAAAAAACTATTCTTTGTGTCAAACATAGCTTCATTAATTTATTTTTTTATATTTATTTATACATAAATCATAAACTATATACATTTTATTGATAAGTAGAAAATTTATTTAAATTATGAACAGGTAATACAAAGATGAAAAGGTGCCAATGATAACGTGGTACCAGAAGAATAATAATTTAAGACGGGTTAGGGACATGTTTCCAGTCAATTACCCTGTAGGGCTATAGCATGTGCGAAGACTATGCTTAATATTTTTTACAAATTCAAAGCAGATGGTTGTGTTCTCACAGAAAAATAAATAAAACCAATCACGTTTCAATAGAACACATCAATTTGAATATCCTAAGTTATGTAGGAACGGTATGTAGGATCGCCTATAAGATTTGAACAAACATTATGAAGTATCATACAGTTCGATATACAAAACCGTGAAAGAATGCAATTATAAGCCATACAAAATACAAATCACCAAGAGCTTTTCGAGGAAGATAAAAGAAACCGAATAGATTTTTTCGAAACAATGTTTAATTTATTGAATGTAAACGTAGAAATTGTGAATAAAACATTTTTAGTGACGAAGCCATTAACAATTAAAATAAAATAATTTCTTCTCTTAAAGTTGAAGTTTTGCACTTTATTAAAAACGTAACCAAATTCTACTATATCGTAATATTTTAACAGTTTCATAGCAGATAGTAAATGGTGAGGTCAACACTCAGAATTTTCTGGTTGTATCCTACATTTATTCATTGAAAAAACTAAATTTCGTTTCCATTAATCCATTAGTTATTGTTTATGTAGTTTATGTGTACATATGTTTATAGCTCACAAGGAGCCTGAGATGTTTTTGTTTTATATATATGTAACATCAAGTAAATTTGTCATATGGTATAGTTATCATTTTCATATCATCGTGCGTGCAATAAGTAGTTCTATTGAATCAATAAAGTTGTAATTCGTATGAAAACAGAGCAGGGAATCACACCAAACAGTTATTGATCCCGTACAAATCCCCATGCACAAAACCTGACACGAATGCAGTACCCTCAAAAGATCAGCTGATTTGTATCCGTACTGCATGTGATGGAATAAACCCAGAATTGCCTTGAAATGCAAGGAGGACAATTAGAAAACTTGCTGTGAAATTACGCTTCACCTTAGTTATGTTGTTTTGTTTATTTTAATTAATCGTTGGAATAAAATAATTTCTTCATTTCAATTTGAAATTTTGCACCTTCTTTGTTAAAAAACATAACCAAATTCTTCATAGCTCTGTTTTGCCAACACAAATAATATTTCCATACCAAATTCCATTATACTTTCGCAATAAATTTTACCAGTTTCAGTTTTCATGGTATGCTGGAAATTTTTCGTTAGAAGAAATAAATTATAGTACATTCTTTATAACGTGCTACCCAGAGATAATTAATTAATAATAGTGGCATAATTGTACCGGTCATAGATCTACACTGACGACGCGTTAACGTATAGCTGGTTGCCCACTATGTCGCTTATGTAGAAAAAACCTATGTGTAACGTTACAAAAAAAGCACGGTATGCCCATATAATTAAAATGTAAATTTTTAGAAACCATAATTTCTTATTTACTCTTTACTTAACTAATAGTAATATCTGATATTTTTCCTACTTTTATGCCTTTTTCAAAATAAATTGATGAGAATCTAAAACACTATAAATGTTATTTATTCCCGATTCTATCTTCCCAGTAAGAATTTCGAATACATTAATGTCAGTTTGCGCTTCTATCAAAACCTTGCTCTTATTCTGCGAAACTATATCGCTTACGCATACATACGATCGATTATCTAACAGAGTATAAACTGTTAGTCAACAAAACAAAAACGTCGCATGACTAGGATTCGTTATCGAATCCGACTCACCTTAACTTCTGGACTGACTAGATACAACAATGGATTGGCACGAAGACGCTCCGCTCGGTCCACTTGCCTCCTGACCTCTTCCCGCCTGGCGGACCCCAGGGCCGATACTTCTTCGCGAGACATAGCCCCTGTCGCTCTAGGAAGCTCCTGGAAGTCGGGCATCGATTTTTTACGTTGTAACGTCGATTGTGGTATCAGGTTCTGAGAGAAAACCAAACTCTTGTAACTATCGATTTCGTATACGGAAAATGTCTGGTTCTTTTTTCAATGTTTTGCGCGTCATTGGCGGCCGTTTCTTTTGTCGTAACAGTGACGCGTTGATCGAATTATGTGTTAACAAAAATCGAAAAACTAAAAAGTCAAAATGGTATCGAATGTGTTCGAATATTGAATCTAAATATTTAAGTTTTCTAGATTGTACGTTTTTCTTTGGAAACCGGGTATTTTTAGGTTAAAATTGAAAATGGACCAATAGCTCTTACCAAAATTCAGCTCACAAAGCCACAAAACTTATAGTATTCAAAGCAATGTCTTACTAACGCATAGATTAATGTTTTAAAACTCAAAACGTCACAATTACCTATTAGAATGGAATATTTGTATTATTGTGGATATCATAAAATGCAATGTTTGATTTATTGATGTGAAGATATTTTACATAACTTAGTATGTGTGAAAAATTGATATTTCATATTCTTTTTGTTACATAGAATTTCAAAATATCGTATATAGGAACAAGTATTATAAATTTATGTCGACACGTTTTTAATATACCAGCGAACATTAATTCGAGGAGCTCATAAATATCGCTTGGTATGCAATAATATTGAATTAAAAATCTTTCGGTGGCGTGCGTCAGTAAACTTAAAATAAGAACATTTATGGGTAATATTCGAACACAAGGTTACTAAGAATACTTTTTAATTTACATAATTTCAGCTAGGTAGTTATCGGAAGTAGTAAGTAAATGTACAGTAGGTAAATTAGTTCTTGCAATAGTGGTGGTTTTAATGGTTAGATTTCATTGTCGAAAATAAGAAATTGAAATATTGACTGTTCGGAAAATGTTGAAAAGTTCATTAATCGTCAATTTATTATGAGAGTTGTCTTTTTAGTATTGCATATAGGCAAACAGTAGATCAACTAAAAGTGCTTTACTGTCCTTCATTTAAAGTACATTCCACAAAAATTGATACACTTTTGCGTTCGTCCAAACCAGATGTTAAAGCAGTTATTTACGCCATCACTTGGGACAGTCAAAATTGCCATTTTGCTTTTTCCGGCGCCTGAAACCGCTACCCAAATCGGTGGTTAGGTACTTAGGTCGAGATTGTATGGAGGATGAATAATTTGGTTTCTTACGGGGAATTGTCATTTAATATGATGCTTGATCACCAAAAACACAGACCAACCACGGCTAGACATTGGGGTTGAGATCTTCTCCGAAGGTTGTAAAAAGAATATTGCGCCAAAATTTTCATTGCTCAAATCAATTTTACTTTAAAAACTCACTGTGACTAAATCACTTGGTGTAACTTGATGCAACTTTACAATTAACTTAACTTGATGTTTAGGTTAATTTTGATTGTTAACGTTTCATTGGTGACTATGCGGCTGTATGCAAAACTAAAAAGACAGTGTATAGGAGGTTTTTTGTTCATAGGTTTTTATGTAGTATTTGTTATTACATTTTATTCTATATTGCGTTGATTGAAAGGATTATCATAATCAGTGGACTGATGTTGTCTTATTTCTGGTATATACGAGGGTGGTATGATAAATACCTGTGCTCAGAAGAACAACGCAATTGTTTCGCATATAGTATATTTATTTTTTGACATAATCTCCTTCTGGCTCTATATACTTAGTCCAACGATGTTCTAACTTTTTGAAGCTATCCAAATAATAATAGTTGCGAAAGTCTGCAAGATAGGCATCTGCTTCCGCAATGACATCTTCATTCGACGTAAACCGCTTTCCACCAAGCCATTTTTTTCATTTTAGGTAATATAAAAAATCACAGGGAGCCAAATCGGGCGAATATGGTGGATGGGGCAACACTTCGTACCGTAACTGAGCCAGGTTTGCTGTCGCAATTGCCGATGAGTGGGCGGGGGCGTTATCATGATGAAAGAGGAGTTTTCTCTTCGCTAGGTGTGGCCTTTTTCTCTTTACTTCAGCCTGGAATCGGTCCAATAGATTAGCATAGTACTGACCCGTGATCGTTCTTCTTTTGTCCAAATATTCTATTATGTATATGTCCACTATAGAATAGTACTCACAGTCGGTAATGCAGATTTTCCCTCAAAGCGCCATCTGTCTTCAAACACGAGTATTTATCATACCAACCTCGTATGTGTAACCTCAGAGCATTCTTTTGAAAATACATATTTGCACACATACGAACATGGAATATAAAATGCAGACACCACATATCTTCCAACTAATTATTACTGGGTATGGAAATATGGACTCGATATTTATGGTTGGTATAGTTGTTGCCAGAATATTTAAAAATTACTTCAATAACACTAATCGGATTATGAATGTTATTGCGAGTATAATAAACAGGAGTTCTAAACAATGAGGGACAGCATTCAGGTAAAATTATGTAGGTATTTACAATAGGTAATGATAGAGGTTAAGTAAAACTTTGATATAAATATTGATTCATATATATATGATTTATAAATCTCTTAAAATCTGATATGCCCGCTAATATTTGTAAACTTTAGGTGCTGCACACGTGCACTGACAGTAGTCGACTTTTGTAATCGGATCAGTTAGTGGAGTCATTTTTAAATATCGTGGCAACGAGTATATATACGTTAAAGTTAATAAAAATATATTTATACGCAATGTTTTCTGAAAGAAGGACTTTCAGATATTATGGAAAGATTTAGGTGAATCCTTTCCATTGGCAACCTCGCTAACGAAAATTTAATTCAGAACCCGGATTCTTTGTCTTCCGTCGTTTCAGAACAAACCGGATAGTAGTGAACCGTCGTATAGCAGAGTCTCCGCGATCTACATGCTGTACATTTACTTACGGCGCACGAGCATCGTCAGTGTCAATTTCACGGCCGTAGGAATTTTGTAATGGACCGGAAGAGAGAACGGCATAGAGGGCGTCACCTGTCTACTACCTCCACTGGCGGAGTGTCAATCCAACTTTCGGAGGCCCTCCTCGCCATCAGAGCCGGCGAGAACAAGAGGGCCTCTTCTTCGTCGTCCTCGTTCTGATACCACATGTCGTTACATAAATTGCTCGGAGCACAGTAGCATCCGGATGTCTACCGAATACTGGTGGCTCTATTATTATCCGGTCTGCTCCGCGGGCACTTTCGGACCGGCTCCCCCACTAATCGCGAAAATTTCACGCAGCACCCGAAAACGTCACCGGTCGTTACAAAATAGACTTGGAGTGTCGCCACGCATCTACGCGGATTTCGCTATTTTTCCTTCTGTTGTCTTTTTCAGTTCGGAGAATAATTGGACATTTCAGACAAATTCACGTCTTAACCGTATCGCGGTTCGAGTTGTTTCTACTTCATATCGCAAAAATAGATTTCGACTCGCGTAAAATCAACGAAATCTTTCGGTTATCCTTACTGGGGACGAAAATAAACTAATTGTTCGGAACAATGGCACAATCCACCGTCAATTCATACTGACCGACCGGTAAACGTTATTTTTAGAAAAGTCATGAATTCGAAACCGTTACCGAACAATTTAAAAAAGAAAATTGTTCGAAACGTGTCGGAGCAGACGGATTATTTAAAAAATATGCATAAACTAAATCAATGCTTACTCTCGTCACCTGAAAAAAATATAAAAAAAACTACTAGGGGAATCGTTTAAGTTTAACTTTAAAATTAATATAAGCTATAATAAAAATATGTGCCAAAATCAATACGCGCCTATATATTTATTTATATACATATTTGATGGTTCATTATACCAACACTAACTTAAGTGTTAGCAGCTGCAATTTTAGAAAACTGAACCAAAATTTTACATTTATACATTTTAATTTCGAAGAACTTTTGAAACTATTTTTGCATTTACAGTTTTGATCTAAAAATGCAATAGGTAAAAGCACCAATAAATAAATATGCATTTTTAATCATTGTACATAGGTGTGTATATAGACCGTTTCGGGAAATTAATATTCTAATTTTGAAATTCGAATAATGTTGATTTCTTGTGTATGGTTATATACTAATTCGATTACCATTGTAAGAAACAATATAATACGATAATTGTATGTACTCCTATGTAGATGAGTAAAATACTTTTATTCTCTCACAATATACAGGCTGTTTACAGTCTTGTGATTTTATTTTTAAGGGGTGATTAAACATCTTAAAATAAGGTCATTAACGTAAAAATATCTTAACGAAGTTGCATAATAAAAGAGATATCAATGTTTAAAAAACTTTTATAGTTTTTTTGTTAAAGTGGTAATTAACCACCATAAAGAATGATTTTTAACGCTAAAACGATTGATTAGCAACTAGTGCAAAGTAAATGTAAACGATAGCTTTATTAGTGAATTTTTTACTTAGTAGGCTGATGTCTGTAACTTTTCCCATCTGTCAAGCTGTTTCATTAGTTGTCACTGCATTCCTGGTTTGACGTAAATTTTTCCGAATAAATCCTAATAAGGAAAGTAAAAATGGTCCATCGCACAAACAGTGAATACGTTGACATGTTGTTAATTTATGGTGAAGCACGTCAGAATTCCACTGCTGCAAGTCGATTGTACGCTAAGCGGTTTCCTAACAGGCCAACACCTATTCCACAAAAATTCACCGCTCTAGTAATCCATGCACGAGAAACTGGTATACTGCCAACGCGTCAAGGTCGAGATGATGGTCCTGGCCGAGACCAACGAATTTTTGATGCCGAAGAAGAAGTCTTAAATCTTGTCAAAGAAGATTTAGTTCGCCAATTGAGATAATGTGTGAAAACAAGTGGATTGATCGGGGTGGTCCTATGCCATGGCCTCCTCGGTCACCCGATATTAACCCCCTTGATTTCTACTTATGGGGCGTTATAAAGACCATGGTGCACACCAACGACATAATTGATTTGGATGATCTTCGTACCTCGTTGAGGCAGCTGCGGCGACAATTCGACGGCAAGACCAACAAGGCCTAGTAAATTATGCTAATTCATGGATACGTCGAGCGAGACTCTGCGTTCAACAACAGGGCGATAACTTTCAAGAGCCACTGTGAAGTGGATTCCATGAAAAACATAAAAAAATTGTTTAAATTAATATGCTTAATCACCACTTAAAAATTAAAAAAATAAAACTACAATTTTTTTAACATTAATATTCTTCTTATTGTGCAACGTTGTTAAGATATTTTTACGTTAATCATCTTATTTTAAGACGTTTAATCACCCTTGAAAATAAAATCACAAAATCGTAAACACCCTGTATAGGTGTCAATAGTAGCGTTCTTTTTGCAAGAAATCTCAGTTAATCTGAGCTCACTAGAGAGATTTCTTTCGCTAAATCGCTCTAATGACCTGAGATAACTGAGATTTCTTGCAAAAAGAACGCTGCTAATATGTCTAGCCATAATTTGCATTATACAAAAGTCAATACTTTTTGAGATATGTTAGTTATTGTTTTCTTTAGAAGCGCAGCTTCTACTGCCACTAATTTTAAAATCAACGAAAATAGCAAAGATCTTCTTCAATGTTTCGGTGTTCTTTGCTAGACTAACAAACACTGTGTACAAAAAAAATTAGGTTAAATACTTCGTTGAAATAAAAATGCAAGTATTTACAAGTAAATACAAGTATTTACAACACTATCATTGTACAGCTATTGATAGTTAGAAAAAAAGATTAATGAAACCACTAGGTCGCAAACTCTACAAAACACAGTTCTTAGTTTTAGAAAAAGAAGTATATGTAAGCAAGTTCTCTTGCTTAGTTACATCTTCAAGCTAAGTCGTAACAACTATAGAATGGTCTTTTAGCGATTTCTCAAAAATTGCGTTTTTTTTGACATGTGCTGTTTCATTTATAATTCATCCAAAATAATTTTTGAAAGAGATGTAGGCTTGAAAATTTACCTGCATACACCTTGCATAAACAGCTATCTTTTCATTGTTGAAAACAAGTATTTATTTATTGATGCTCGTACTTAATTTTTTTGTGATGTAACATGTGTCCAATGGATTCCATTTTTTAATAAATTATAATTTAAAACGTGCAATAAATAAAAGTAAATGATCAAATTTATCACTTGTCTTTTGAAAATTCGTGTAATAAACGTTTGAATTCGGTCAAGACTACTAACCTTTGGATTGTATCCGCCGGCATGTCCTCCGCCACCAAAACCACCGCCAAAACCGCCACCAAATCCGGTTCCTCCACCAATTCCACCGGCGATGTACAAGCTCTCAGTTCGTTTCGGCTGGTTGGGCGATGGGATGATGTCTTGACCCAAGTTTCGCTTCTTGAGCAGTATTTCTTCGAACGGAGGAGATTGGGGCGGGGTCGGATTATTTTTGACCGGATTTCCAGTTAAAACAGAGCCGTTCTTCGCTGTCACGGGTGTCGGGACCGGTGTCGTACCTCTGATCGCAGATGGCGCGCGAGTATTTCTATCTAGGGTTTCCGGGGGCGCGAGCCCTCGTTCAGTCGATGGAAGTCTAGAACCGACTAATCTTTCGGTCGCCCTCGAGTACCTATCTACGCTGCTATCTCTACTCGGCGGTCTTTTATAGTGATCGAAGTGGTCTATCGATGACGACTGCTGCATGCCACCTAAGTAAGGACGATCGGCGGAAACTCGCCTCGACGCTCTTCTCATCGCGTTTAGCTGACTCGGATCGTTAGTTGCTAGAGAATTTCGCGGCAAGCGGTTGCTTTCGTTGTTCGATTCTTCGTTAACGTATTCCGGTTTTGTTTGCCCCGGATTGTGATTCTCCATTTTTTGGTTGATCTGAGTCGCTAGAAAACCGCCAGGAAAATTAGCGGGATTACTAAGGAACGGGACGTTTTTCTTCTGCGGCTGGACCGCGTTCGGCATATTAGGCGATGTCGCGTAATTTGGTAACTCGGACGGTTGATGATTTCCGTAATAATTTTGATTGTGCGTCGGATTATTCATTAGATTCGGCGACGTCTGATTCATCTGATTCATCGGATTCGTCGCCTTAATCGGAGTTTGATTCTGTACAATTTGATTATGCATCGGGTTGTTAGTAGGTTTCTGCGTTGGGATTAATTGGTTAGTAAATTTATGGTTAGGCATTTGACTAGGATTCGTAGATAATTCGTTCGGTAATTGATTTAGCATAGGATTGGGATTCTGATTCGGTATACTACTAAAGTCTTTCTGGTTATACGCCATCGGATCTGGTGCGTATCTATCGCGGTACTTGGCCCTGAGTTTCTCCAAACCCGGTTGTTTGAAATCGGGCGCGTACTGTTTCGCCACCGTTAACGCGTAGTCGGAATCGTCCCTCGCGTTTGCCGAGTACAAGTCCGCCTGTTCCGCTTTACCCCTAGCCGTGGCCGTTCTGGAGATCGCTATGTCCGCTTTCTGGAGGGCGATTTTCGAAGCCCGCTGTGCGGCACCAACGGCCGCGTCTATCCTCTCTCGAAATTTTGCCGACCGCATTAGGAATAAGTGTTTCTTCTTCGGATTGGTGATTAGGACGTTGTTTTTGTATTTACCCTCTTCTTTTTCGCCATTACTGAATGTCGTCACGCCGTAGCCGTATTTTTTGTTGTTATACCATTCGCCCTCGTATTTCAAACCGTCGGAACGTTCGCTTACACCGAAGCCTGTTCGTTTATCGTTCTTCCATTCGCCCATGTAGGTTTCCTTTACGCTTGGGTCCATTTGTTCGTCCTATATATAAAAAATAATAATAAAACAAGAGTACATAACCATAGTAAACGCTAGTAACATTAACAGAAGTAGAAACATCAAATAGTAAATGATTTAACTAATTGTAAGTATTTTTATTGAATACTAAAAGATAAAGTATGACCCTTTAATTCCTAAAATGGCCGTGTGATAACAACGAAATCACACGGTTATTAATGTTTGAACGTGTCTAAGCTACCACCTATGCAAATTTCAAACTGATGCACCTAGTTATTAGTTAGCTATTGAGAGTATAATAGATATCCGCATGTACACCTTGGCGTAAAATAATAATAGTTCCCCTATAGGGAATGGGAAGGTTTGGTCTGTCACTGCTAGCTTTTCGATACTTTAGGCATAGTATAATAGAGGCAGTAGTTTCACTTACCGGTATTTTTGTCCTTAATTTCAGCATGTGCTAGGAGGAAACTTTTTTGTGATTTATGCGCAGTCCACTTCTCGGACGCAAATTGACAGCTCAGCTGATATGTTATATCAAGTTTATTGTTTTTGCTTATTTTAATAAACAGTCTTATGTATCTATAAAATATCTTCATATATTATTTCTTTGTATATATTAGTACTTATTATTGTTCTTTTGGGTGTGTATAGTGAAATAATTTAACGTTTAGTTTACTTCTGTTTAGATTTAGTGGTATATACTTATAAGGTGAAAGAGACAAGTATGGTGTATGAATATTGTGTTTTGTGCCGCAATAATTCCAGGGGAACCCGAAAGCAAGTTATCTTCGATTTCTTAAAGATGAAACAAGGTAATCTATTTTTGCCTTGTATAAGAAGATTTTGAAATAAGTATAATCCATTGCAGAAGCTAACAGTGGCAAGATTTTACTGAAGTAGAAAAAGTGAAAATGGCTACAGCTATTATGAAAAGTACAAGAAACAATTTCTTCAAGAACCAATTTCAATTTGATAACGGCACAACCAACAAAACATACCTTGAGCGTTTTTATGAAGAAGATAAAATACGAAAATATCGCGAGGCACCAAAATTGTCAGACCAGAATATGTACCCTAACAACTTTCAAAAAATGCTTGCTGGATTATACCCGTATGTGTCTTTTGGGCAAATATCCAACGCAGCTTTGCCTACCATTACTGTCATTGAAAAATTGGACCAATTATTTGATATTTTCAACTCCTCCAAATTACTTAACGCCAAAAAACTTAATAGACTATGGTTCAGAAGAGCAGTTGGAGTTTCTACAAGATATTAAAACTTTCTTTTACAATTTAAAAGTAATAAATCAGAAAAATGAAGACATCACGGCTCGAATGAAGTATAGAAAAGGTTGGCAGATCACGATTAATGGATTTATGGGGGTTTGGAATATTCTAAAAAGTAAAGGTGCTGATAAGATACATACAAGAAGATTGAATCAAGATTGTCTGGAAATTTTTTTCGTGAAAAAAAAAATCCAACACCAATTCAATTTTTAAGAACATTTAAAAAACTATTCACACTCCAATTTTTTTTAACAAAGTGAAGGCTCAAATTGTTTAAGAGATCTGGATGAAATTCTCATGCATTTGACCCCAGAACGCATGATCACTTATACAGAACTAATTGTAGAAGGAGTACCTGCCAACTGTGTACGACTAAACACTAATGATTATATAAATACGAAAATACCTGAAAAAAATACATTTATGTATGTTTGTGGATCTTTACTTAAGAAATGCTTAAATAAACATACATGCACCATTTTCCAGAAATATGCCAGGACAAACAGTCAATTAAGTAGTAAGAATATCTATTTGCATTTTCGGAGTTATTCGAATACCGAAAACAGTTTTTTTGGAAATTTAATTCTGGCCCCAGAGAGTTTTTGTTGTGGCCGCTTTGGAAAATATTTTTTGCAACCAGTTCCCATGCGTATCTATACAAAACCGCGCAGGAAAATTGTTGAAACAACTATGTTGCGACAGTGTAGCGCCATTGATACATCCATGTTCAAATTTTCCATTCGATTATTTAATCACCCCTTTTGTTCGAGTTACTTTAAAATGTTTTTAAAAAAAATTGAAGGATAAAATTAATCGAGAAAATTATTAATTGTTCAACATTTATAAATAAATTGTTTACTTACTATTCTTTTTTTATTATCCCTATCTAGCGAAATATGCTGTTATATAGACAATATTTTTTTGACACTGTGTGTTAACATACGTACTATGTTAATCTTAATCCATATTTTCTATTGCGATAGCTAAAAGATTAAATCGAAACTATTTGCTTAGTTCAAAAATATATTATTGAGAGTCACAGGGCCTTAGTCAGTTCAATTAACCAAAATGATTTATCATATATTATTCCTAATGGTTACATCAACAGAAGAGTTATTGTATTTTCTTAATGGATAGATATCTTTGCTGATATAAAAAGTGAAAAAAATATCAATTATAACAAAGTAAACCCTTCTATATATATAGAAGCATATTTCTTTTTGGCTCAATAATTCACTTTTCATTTGTTAGTTTTTTAGTGTCTAGATATTCTAGACAAACTCTAATTGTATTCATGACAAATAGGTTGCTGGATACGGTTACTTCCGACGGCATGTTGGGATTGCCAGATGATATGATGTACACACCATATTATTAACACGTTCTTCCAAATAGAGAGGAGTGGAGATTTAATGAAACCAAAGTGACGCAAACAGACACCAGCTGCTGTCGAGCCAAAAACACAGCAAGGGGTTGACGCAGGAATATTCGTCGTAATCCAAGAGTTTGACAAACACTACAACCTCGTGCAACACACAACTATTTTTCAGGCTGAAGTCTAAGCCATTGAGATGTGTGCAAAGGTGATTTTTAATAAAAACTTCAAACACAAATCAATTATAATTTTCAGTGACAGTCAGGCTGTATTGAAAGCTGATTTGAAGCTGCAAAAACATGCTAAATAAAATTGAGGTAGTCGGCAATCTATTCCTAATCCAGGTTCCGGACAACTCACTCATTCATGGTAATGAGATAGCAGACGCTCTTGCAAAAAGGGTGCTGCGAGGTGTTTTCACGTTCCAGAATCTGCATTTGGCATACCACCTTCTAAGCCAAACAACATATGCGGTTGACGATGAAAATCTATATATCCGCGAAACAGGTGTTCCAAATTAATGAATCTATTGTGCCTAAGGAGTGATCCGATACAGTTTGTTTATTATACTGCCTCACAGTCTTTGCAATATTTACTATATCAGTACCTGGTGAATACAGAAAGTACACCAAAATTAGAGCAATTCTCCTGCTTTGGTACATGCGAAAAGGGTTTATTTCACCAAATCATGCGAATCACTTGAACTTGGCCGTGTAATAAAATAATAATAATAATAATTCTGTTCACTGCAGACTCAGGAAGCACCTAAACAGAATCGGGCGAGGAAGCAGTTCTGTGCCACTGTCCACACAATCTTTGGGAACGTAGTCACTTCCCTAGCTAACTTGAAGATGACTTTACTGAACAAGATTCTGAGCTACCACAAGGGCTTGAACTTGTTTGATGTACTTTAGGATGGCATCCGACCTATCATAGACCCTAGTAGTCGTAGTGGACGGAATGAATTATCGAACTTGGCGGATAATATAGTAAACCAGGACCAAACCAACCCTAATTGTTGAACAACGGTACAAATGTTGTGGCATTAACACAGTTGTTTTAACAAAGATACTTACACTGTATTTCACCATTTTTTTGGATGTATTTCTTGGTTAATTCAGCACATTTCTTTGTATGAGTGTGAGATTTGGCAAATATACGACTGAAGCATTACGACTGTTGCAAGTAGCATATGCTAAAAATACTATGAAAAAATCGTGTATAATTAACTGGCATAAGAAGTTCAAAGATGTGACGAATGACCCCAGAAACGGGCAGCACAAAACGTAACAATGACGGTCGTTAATATTAACAGAGTGAGAGATGCAATACGGTCCAACAGAGGATTAAGTATGAGATTGCTAGCTGAAGAATTGCGGATTAATTGAGAAACAGTTAAGCTAAAGAATTGAGTACGAGAAAGTTTTCTGCAAAGTTTGTATCTCGAGTCTAGATGTTGCTACTGATCTTTCTTCAATTGTGCATTGCATGGCTGTTTGCGAGAATAATTACAGCTGATGAAATTCCGTGCTTACAGTTATGACCCAGAAACAAGACGTCGGAGCATGCAATCGAAATCCCCGGATGCACCGTTCAGTAGAAAGGAACGCATGCCACGCTCACAGTTCATGCTGCTGCGTTTCTTCGATGACTTTATTGAAGAGGGACAAACAGTCAACTAACAATTCTATTTAAAGTTGGTACTTCAGAGATTACCAGAATTAGCTTGAAGAAGAAGACCGAAATTGTGGCCCAAAAGATGGAACACCATTCATCATACAGTGCTAAGTTCTTTTCAGGAACATTGCAAATCACAAGTATTGCTAGAATTTTCAATACTTCAAAAGTAATTTTGAATTGCTAATGCTGTCGTTGCTTTATCAATTTGCTTAGGAATAATTTAACACAATTGTTTCTTTGAATTTTAATATTCTGTAATAATAGTTGGACAGACTGATAAATTATGACAATTATTCTTGGTCGTAACTAGAACCGGTTATAGTTTGATGTTTGCTGTTGTATGGCATGATGTTGGACAAGCGAATTAGCCGAAACAAAACAGTTTAGCGGTTTAATCGCCGCATTTGATATTCTAAGGCTTAGAATGTAATTCCGTAATTTAGACTAGTAATTGTAAAAATTAATTGTATTAGTGAATACTACAGCAGAATTTAATGATAATAAGAAGTAGGAAAAGGAACAAAAGAAATATATGTTTACTACCTACTTCAATCTACATAAAAGTAAGCTATACCTCTTTTTGCCCAAAACTCTAAGATATTTTTACTGCCTTTACTAATTTTACTTTTTTTTCTTCCGTAATGGTCGGAAATGTATTAATGACTAGGTGCTGTGTTTATCAGTAGGTATTTGTACTGTACTTTTAAAGTAATGGAACATGCTGATGTAGCCCTTGAATTATCGCACTAAGTTGTGCCAAATTTTCGTGACTCTCATAATATGAATAGAGTCCTCACACAACAGATACAACACAATAATATTCAAATGTATTGTCGAAATGGACATATGAAATGAATGATTCTGAAAACTTCATTATTTTTTTCTTCTTATTACAACAAATTTTATTCATTACCTTAAAATGAAATGATCGTTTAAGAAAGCTAAAACAAAAATCTACTTTCTGTGTTTCTGAAAAGTCTATCGAAAGCCTTAAAGTTAGGTGACTAGGTAATAGACATAAAAGGACGAAATTGCTTGCGTTTATTTTTGTTAACTATTAATAAAATGCGAATAAATTATATTTGGGCATTTGAATATTCTTAACTCATTCCTACGAGTGGAAATAGTTAAATCTGATGGATGTCTCCTTTAGGTGGCCTACTTTATATTTATTTATACCTTACACTCAAAATTATCTTACAATCCATAATAAGTATATAACACTCCAGCGCTGAATGTACTGGTGGTGTAAATAATTCGAAAGCTCAAGAAACTCTCTTACTTCAACGACGAAACTCGCGTTGGAATCCGAAGGAATTGAAGCGTTAGTCACGGCCGACTGTGCTGAATCCGTGCTGACCCAAGAGGCGGAAGAAGCCGTCGATCTTAGGCTACCGGATGTCGTTCCACCTCTCTTCTCTAAGTCACCTGTACTTCGCTGTTTCTTCAGTTTCCAGCCCTAGAACGAAATTAAAAAAGTCAATAGGATTCCCGATTATAAAAAAGGAAATGTAGGCGGAAAGTACTTTGGGGAGTTTGCATTTTTAAATGCTCGGATGCTTGTTCAGAAGATTAACATTCTACGGCGTATTGTGTACTGCATCGAAATAAAGCTATTGAATGTTGCAAATTGATTGATAGTATTACTCTGTACTGTTCTTTTACCAGCAGCTATCACTACAAACGTAAAAATTTGTTTTGATACCAATATTTGTATAAATATATATGTCCAAAATAAAATATAGTGCAACTATTTACAATTTAACAAAATTTGCTGCATTCTTCTCTGACAAGGGAACACCGACAACCAGCACATCCCGATTTCAATAAAACTGCACAGACTGAAAGAGTACCACCAAGAACAACACCATTTTCTGTTTTTGCCCAATCCCCCGATTTAGGGGTACAGCCCTCAGCAAAGATTTGAATGATTTTTAAATTTTTGTAAATATCTCGGAAACTATAACAGATTTCTTTCTTTTTAGAGAATATAATTTGAAGTATATTACATAGCCCCAAAGACGACGCGAATTATTTTCGGAAAAAATTAATAAGGGGGGAGAGGACCGGCTACCCCATAGCCCCATTTGATACGATAGTATGAATAAGTAACAGGATTGGAGTTTCAACTATTAGAAGAACCGGATGAAGCGCAATTTGTGGTAGATGTAGCAGAAGAAAATCAAAAAAATATTGCATGTGTTCCTGAAGAAGGAGGCAGTGTTGTTGGCCTAGATTACAAAATGAAAGCTGTAGAATACTGGAAAAGTGGTAAAACCAGGCTACGTTCTCTCGAAACCACGAAACATCATTTCAGAAAGGTTAAATCGCTACGGCAGCTATATGATGGGAAGAAAGTATTAACAGAGGTGGCACGTATACCGATAAACTACGGTTTATTACAGAATACGTTTTTTCAAAATTCAAAATTTCAACAAGGCTTTGACGATGGAAAAATAATCCATGACAAGGACCTTCGACACTGGGCTTTAGAAACTAAACAAGAAATTGGACACGACACGTTTAAAGCAGGACATTGGTGGATATGGCACTTGAGGAACGTATATAATATTGTGGCACGCAAAATAACAAAATTTACTACTCCGTCGACACGTGCTGGTATGGAAGACCTACGGTTGTTAATCAATAATTTTATTAAGTATGTCAAACCCCATATCACTAGTATTGGTGAAAGCAACGTATACGACGCCGATGAGAGTGTATTTATCTAGAAATGCACTCCGGTCGTACTTTGGCAGTAAAGGGTCAAAAAACTGTTGAAAGTGTTGTGCAATCTTTGCACCCTACAACACATAGTTATACAATTTTACCAGCCATTTAGACAGACGGACGCTTACTTTCGCGATTATTTTTGATATTAAAGGAATGTACGAATACGTTTGGACCTCGGGTTACGCAATCAATGTTTAGACCCAAAAATGTGTACATTTCTTCTTTCACGTCTGGAAAGCTCTTTTCAAAACATTTCAAAACCTGGCTAACAGATATTTTCTAGCCGAATGCAGCAACAAAAAGTGTTCTCCTGATCCATTCAATGAGTGGACGTTGTGTTGCCGAAATTGGTGCCAAAAGGTGAAACTGTAAACATTTTAAATATCCCTAAACACAATGGCATTAATACAACCTTTAGATGTGTTTGGTTTTAGATTATGGAAAAATTTTATTAGAACTTTTTTCTGATACAGTGACTCTCGTGGTATAAGAGTGGATACATGGATGAAAATTAAAAACAAAACATGTAGAGTTTTGTTTTTCAACATGCCCTTGTGTAGCATTTGTAAAAAACCTGTTATTATGGTACCAACGATATCTGTATTTTGAACACTACTATTGACTACCATTACTGAAATAATTACATTGCATAATCACATATAATTATATCAATGTTAAACACGTTAGTTATATTAACATTGCTCTATAGAATATCATGCCGAACTGTTAATTTAATCTTCACAAAAGAATGCTTCATTATTTGAACCGACCATCTATGGTTATTTCAGCGTTATCAAACGTTATCGAAATAATAAATACTTTCTAAATATTTATAACCATAATCAATGACAAGTAATGTTTTATTATCGTTTTCTCATATCTTTTATTAATTATCAAAATTATTATTAACTGTCTATATTTGAAGAAAAATTCCTCACGCATCCCTGATCCTATGGTGGACTCTAAAGGCGACCCCCTTTCCACGCCTCTTTCAATCATTGACGGTTTTCAGACCTTATTCGCTTCTGTCTATTCACCAAGCCGGACACCTTTTCGATGTTCTGCACCACATTGCTCCACTATCGTTGTTACTTCCATACCGGAAACTGATATCCAACGCTCTTTAAAGGCTCCAAAAAACAATAACACCATAGGTCATGACAATGTACCCAGTTTTCTTCTACGGGACTGTGCTCAGGTATTTGTTACTC
>JARFOC010000341.1:485807-504991 GCA_031763485.1 Osmoderma eremita | reverse complement strand
ACTTTCAGTATCTTTGTAAACTAGTATAATTTATGTTAAGTGCTGATTTATTTTATTCTTATGGCAATTGTTGTTAGTTGTCTCACTCTTGCCCTGTTATTGGATTTGTATCTGTTGGGCAATGAAGGTATTATTATTATTATTATTATTATTATTATTATAACACAGCACCGTTTCCTACATAAAACCGACTTTATTTCTGAGAAATAATTTTTTTTAAAACATGGTGTATGGTGTACCAGGTCACTCGTTATTAATTTTTTTCCGAAAATAATTAGCGTCATCTTAGGGACTATGTAATATACTTCAAATTATTTTCTAGAAAAAAAGAAGAAATCTGGTATAGTTTCCGAGATATTTACAAAAATTTAAAAATCATCCAAATCTTTGCGGGGGCTGTACCCTTAAATCGGGAGATTGGTATTGTTCTTATAGCCAAGGTATTCTTTCAGTCCATGCAGTTTCATCGAAATCTGCATGGGCTGGTTTCCGGTGTTCCCCTGTCAGTGCAGTTTAGATATGGCGTTTGCTGAAAGAATCGTTAAGTACGACCATGTAGAGTTAAAACAAGTTCTAATTTCCTTTATTTATTAAACGAAATGTTGTTTGTTAATTTTATCGTTTACAAAAAGTGCTCATCATCACGATTATTACGTTGGTAGAAGTGAACAACCGCTAATTTACTGTAACAACGTCTCCTGACATTTTATATCCTTTTCGGCTTTCTACAATATTGAATGATGGCAATAAAAACAAATCAAATTAGAGAGTAGATACTCCATCTCGGGCATTATACGACGCGTCAAAGCAATTTCCGCCTAATCGTAAAGAGACCGCCTCGTTCACTTACCATCAGCAGACCTTTCTTAATGTTACCGGAGCCGAGGGACCTCCGCCTGCCCGACGGCTCCGTGGAATTCATTTTCAAGACGAAACCTCCCCTGGTGTCGTCCACTCGCCTCTCTCTCTTGTCGATCTCGCTGCCCGTGCCCTCGCTGCTCTTCAGGGACGTCAGGGAGGCTCGGATCGCCTTGCTCGCTCGAAATTTTGAAGCTTTCCCGAAGGGGGCGCTCGTTCGGACGCCGTACCCGTGCCTCATTCCCCTCAGCCATTGTCCTTGATACGTACCTGGAATTTATAGATAAGGTCCTGTAGTTAAGTTAATTTCGGATACGTCATTAGTGGAAGACTTGCCTCTGTAGACTTCCGTTTGCGGAATATTGATGGAGGTTAATGGGGAAGACCGGGAGGTCGGAATATGATTCAGACAAGGAATATTAATAGGATAAAATGGCGGAGAGGGAGAGAATGAAAATGAAACAATGATGTTTCATATTTGATATTTACATATTTATTTTATTAAAACACATAACGCCGTTTGGAGTTATAAGGTTCTATGTTTACCGTTAGCCTCCAGCATGGAATAAATTCAAATCATTCAAGATGACGCATTTTTAGAAATAGTTCTCGGTCATGTAAAATTATTTTATTTACCACCGATATTTTGAGTCAGTTGAAATTTCCGTGACGTCACTGTATAAAATGTTGGGGACGTCATCGATATTTTTGTTCAGTGGTGTTAAGTCATGATCTTGTAGGCCAATTAATGTCAAAACACGAGAGGCAACACGATCTGGAAACTGAGTATGCAATACTCTGTTCTGGCGTGCTGCATTCAAAAAAATCCTGATAAAATCACAAAGACTTTACTTCAACCAGTATGTAAAGTCCATTATACATTTTAACTTTTACTTCTTCGGTGTAACAAAATTACAGGTAACTCCTAAAAATACTTGTAAATGGGAATAATACATCAGAAAATGTAAAATAACTACTTTACTGGTACTGCATATTGAATAAATTTATTATTATTACTGCACATATTGTCAAATTTACAATAGGAATGTGAAATCACAACTATCTAGTATGTCTCGTCCAATCAGAATGCATCAAAATAAGTAGTTGCAAGTGTTTACTGCTTGTTCCCCTCGCAGTGACTCATAATCTCAAACGGTGTCGAAATACTTATATGTGTGTTTCTTCGCTGTTGTTTGTAATTCATTGAAATATAAGAAAAGGTAAGTAATTTTGTACATTATATTGTCCTTATTGTACTCATGGATATGTTTAAGTGTGATATTAAATTAAAATCATTGCCGAAATATCATGATCATAAACGTTTTCATCGTTACACACTGGGCGCCGTATTAAAATGTGTTTATCCATTATGCAAACTTGCTTTTAAAACTTACAATAAGTATATTTTGCACGTTAAAGAAAACCTTGCGAGACAATTGAAAACAATGTTGTCTCATAATATTAATT
Source organism: Osmoderma eremita (assembly GCA_031763485.1). Classification (NCBI taxonomy): domain Eukaryota; kingdom Metazoa; phylum Arthropoda; class Insecta; order Coleoptera; family Scarabaeidae; genus Osmoderma; species Osmoderma eremita. The sequence continues at coordinate 502,666 of JARFOC010000341.1, read as the reverse complement.
GGTGTAATGTCAAGGAACGCTTTTATAAAACTAAATATACAAAAGGGATTTTATTCTCATGTCTAGAACGATGTTAAAAATGGTCTCCTTTAATGAAACATGTAGATGTGTAAATAGAATTCAATAAGGTATCTTTCCTGCAACAGCACATATTTAGAAAGCATCATAGAAAAGCTAAACATGCCCAGTCAGTACAGAAAATCTGTAGGAGTTTTTGCAAGAAACATCCTTAAATTTGTATGACTCTGCGAAGTCCTCTGTATACTGTGCTTATCAGTATATTTATAGTACTATTTATCTATTTAATAGCAACCAGTCGATGAAAACTTAACAACCTACGTTAAAACCTACTCCCAGTGTATTTCGGAAATCAGTAAGTATTAAAATATTAAGGAAATATTAAATTAAATAAATATAAGATTACCTTATAAATTTTCAGTAAAAGCAACAGACCGGCGATTTCTCATATATATGGAACAGGAAAAGGTCATTCAAACAAATTCAAGTTTGGACGCAGTCAAAATTGATTATTTTATATTTAATTTAGAAGTTTCCACAGTGCTGGAAATGCTACAACGATATTCTTTAAAAAATCATCCAGATAACGGCAGCAGATCCAAAAAACCAAGTAATTCAAAAAAGAAATTTATTTCATTAGTAAATAAATTACAAGATTAAATTTTTGAAATGTTAATTAAGCGCCATACTAATATTTCATATATCTATTTCCAGAAATAAATTATTTTTTTAAACTTCATGAAATAATTTCATATATTTGAATTTTCAAATTGTTGGGTTTATTTTACTGTTAGTAATAAAATTGTAAGTATATTATGAGTTTGATTTATTTATTAGGAGCTAGGGAACCAAAGAACGATGAGTTATCTTTGAATTGAAACATCAAAGCTAATTGGGCAAACCGGAACTTTTTCCTAACCTTGTATATTACATTCAAGTAAAAACATTATGTAAAAATACTACTTCTGTGTAAATTTTATTGTTTGTAAAATTACAAACGCATGTGAAATTTACAGGATTATTGTTGGTCATAGGTCCACAACCATGAGTATGTAAAATCACATCAAAACTTTTTTCAGTATGTATGGTAGCACCGTCCTGCTTCAACCACATGTTGTTCAAATCCAAATCTTCAATTTCGTGAAAAAAGTAATCATTTTACATGTGACGATAGCCAATTACTGTGACAGCACTACCGGCTTCATCTTCAAAAAAGTACGGGCCGATTACACCACCATCACTCCAAAATGCGTACCAAATAGTGCATCTCTGGGATGCATTACTCTTTCGTCAACATCATGTGGATTTTCTTCACGCCAAATCCGATAATTTTGTTCATTTACTCTTTCATCAAGATAAAGATGTGCTTCATCGCTCAGGAAAATTTTGTTGCAAAACTCGGGATCTGTTTCTTACCTAACACCCAATCCACAAATTTACGACGTTGAAAATGGCCTGTAATTTTAATTGTTGAGTCAACTGAGTTTTTATGCTGTTAGATGCAGATCTTTCTTTAAAATCCTATGCGTGGTGGCTCTTCAAAGATTCAATTGTTGCAAACGACGACATCCTATTGATGTGTCTGTATCCTCAAGTACACTTTCTCTCACTGTCGCAATATTGAAATTTGACCGAGCGCGACGAGGAGGTATTCGTGTTGTCTTATCGATAACAGAATCCGTCTCTTAAACTTTCTTAATTAAGGCACGAGTTGTTAACTCTGTAGGTACTTCGTTTGTCCTCCTCTTGTGCGAATTTTTCTCAGGCAATGTCTAAGTTATCACATAAATGCGCAGCTGGTGTTGATGATGTACCCAGCTTTCTAATTCGTGACGCGAGATATGTGCTAGCTAAACCTATTGCATTAATTATTCACCTGTGTATAGCCACATCAACATTTCCTAATCTGTGGAAAAGAGCTCGAGTGACACCTGTTTATAAGAAAAAGAAGTGGCAACATCTTAAAAAACTACAGGCCTGTTTCGATACTATCCAACTTCGCAAAAGTATATGAGCATACTATTTACAATAACATTTTTAACAATGTCCGGGCATGGATTTCTCCACGTCACCATGGTTTTATGCCTGGACGTTCTACTGTGGCTAGCTTGACAATCATTACGCATTATATTGCTAAAGCACTCGATAGTCGCAGTCAAGCTCATGTAATATATACGGACTTCTCCAGTGCTTTTGATACCATTGATTATGATATACTTCTAAGAAAGTTAGACATCTTTGGATTGTCGCATTCTTCCGTCGAACTCATGAAATCGTATTTAACAAATCGATGAATTATGCGTTCTTCAATGGTTTACGATCTTCTGAGTTTTGTTCTATGTCGGGTGTTCCACAAGGTTCCTACGTAGGAACATTGACTTATGCAGATGACTTTAAAATTTACTCACTTGTTGGCAGCTAGGAAGATGTAGAGTTGATTCAGTCAAACATTAACATAGTTACACGTTCGTGCACGCAGAACAACTTTAAATTAAATGCTAACAGATGTCAATGTGTATCTTTTTAAAGAAAAAAACACGTTGCGCCAATGTACCATATTGATGGGAATATTGTAGCTACGGACGAATCAATTAGGGATTTGGGTGTGCTTTTTGATAGCCGGCTAAGTTTTGTGCAACACGTTCAGAATACCGTCTCTGCTTCCTCAAAGCAGCGCTTTCATAAAAAGACTTTAAAATATCTTACAAATTATAGACTTCAGGTATAGAGTGTGCTTAATAAAAATGAAAGTACCTAAACTAATCTTCCTTTTTATGATATAAAATACAGGGTGGTCCATTTAATATGATTGAAAAATTAAGTTTTGACTCGCGCTGTATTCAATTTCGACAATCTTGAAAAAAATTTCACCTTCGTATAAAACTGGGCCAACATAAAAATCTATGCTTGTAAAATCTAAATTTCAAACTGTGTCGTTTGCAAAATTGACCATAAGTCCTGAAGCACATATATCTATGAAATTGTTCATTGGAAGTGGCATGAGTTTAGTTTATAAGCTGTTCCATTCAAGAAAGCGTATGTTTGGTCCACCCTGTTGATATGAATAACCCTGAAAATAATTTTATGATGTTAAGTGACTGTCTACAATGTTTGTAAATAATTTTCTTTGATATCATATATCATAACGGATATATCGAGCTTTGCCACACTAATGCGTCAGCCTGTACGCATGTACCTACGTGGTGGGGACTTTGCCTACCCTAGATGCATACGCAAGCGACCGCTGATCGAAAATCGCAGTAATCTGGTAGGCGAACATTTATGATGTTTACTCGACGAGAGCACACTACCGACTGCGGTATTCTCAACAACTGTCGGTATCACGGAACGGGCGATCCGTACGGCTTGACAACGTTCTAGCAATAATATTGAAATTGAAATAGGCATCCAAGATGAAATTTTTTTATACCTGTATAAGAAACCTCACATACATCATCATTAGGTTTAGCATTGGGAAGGGCTTCCATGTGTTTTCACATCTCAAACATTCTTGGTGAGCGAAAATGGTTTTTCATCAATAGGAAACCATAAATTCCGAGCTTTAATAAACGCTGCAGACCAACTCATTGTTGGCAAACGACAGAAATAAATAATAAATGTTTATACAGCGCAAGTACATATATAAATGCCATTTTACGTTTAACTATTGTCGTGTATTATAACTGCGGTCGATATTTGCTTAATGGTAATGCAAGTACGCAAACACAACGTACTTTCGCAGGATGTAGGTTAACGAGCGTGGATTTAACGCACGTGCCGTAGAAATCTAGTAAAATTCCCCCGGCGCATTCTGACGCTGGCCTACAACTCCCAGGCGTAAATAACAGGATTCTTCTAGGAAACACAAAATCAAAAACACGAATCCCACCAACATCGACGGCCGTAAATCTCAAGAGAAAATTCTTAACACGTTCGTTCTAATCATGTGCGTAATATCGTAAAACTCTCGAAAGCAATTTGTGCTTGTTTACTACAAGATTAATTTTAGTATTTCTTGGGCAAACAGAATTCTTGTATATCAGTATGGGAAAAAGTCCATGATGTATGTATCACTTACAACATTTTTGTATTGCATTTGCTGTTTCAGTTCTAAATGTTGTAAGATAAATATCTTATAATTGGAAATGTATAAAAGTAAAATCTATGTTTGTAAACATTCCAATCAATTACTAGACTTAGAACTAGACGTAAAGAAAGAGCAATTATGTGATAGTGCATAGTTTTGTCATTACAAGCACCTCTACTTCTAGCATCATGCATAAACGATATGAAAATGAAAATTACTTCTTTCGCAGATGGTATCTGAGCATTTATAATTTATAGAGGTTACATTAAACCTCTCGTGCCTAACACATTTTTCGCTGCACAGAAGATTTCCCAAGGGTATGCTCCTGCGAAACACGTTATACGGTATTCAACATTGTAGCAGATCTTGATGTTAAAAAAGAAATGGTGCTTTCCTAGAAGGAAAAAATACTTCTATGTGGATAGACCACCCAACATAAATAAATCAAAATTATGTATTTAAAATGCAATAGCTACACTTTCATCTCATAGAATTATGAAGATCACATTACGCAATTTTTACGAAATTTGAAAGTATGACATTTGTCAAAATAGCTTTAATATTTATTTAAATTAATACTGGAAATAGTTAGCGGTTTGGTATGGGGCACATAGAACGAAGATTTAGATTTAGGGTGCAAAGTAGACTAGTCTCCATGAGGTGCGTCTTGCGCAAAGTATCGCGTACGGTCAAATAGTGTGTCACTTGGCAGCTGGATTCTATCAAGGATATAATAATCATAATCTTGATTAGAAACAAAGTTTCAAATTAAAAATAAAAAAGCAACCTCTGCAGTTCATATTTAAATTTACAACTACTTAAACTAACCAAATATAAAGATAACTTATTATTTAATTTAATACCACAAAACAAGGACTATTTTCTCCAATACATAAGTTAATTCTCTTAGGTAACATGTGATTGTTCCTAGTGAAATACTCATGACATGACCTCGAATCAAGTTCATCCTTATGACTATGTACAAACACACAAATCTCTAAAATATACAAACAAGGTAATGGAAGAATATTTAAGCTCCGAAAAAGTGGACGGCACGACACTGATGGATAAACCTTCAACATAAAACGTATAACACGCTTTTGGCAGATAAATACGAAGCGTAAGGAGAATTTCCCCAAAATATAATTTCATATAAAAGTCTCGATTGCCCAAATGTGCTCACAGTGGGACTTCCAAGAAAGGGTATCTGTAAAGTTGATTCCTAAAAACTTAGTTTCTTTACTTAAACTTAAAGAATTGTTGTAACAATTCAGCTGTATATTATAATTAATAATTCTTTGTCTGGTATGAAAGAGAAGAACAACTGTTCTTGACGGATTTAAAAACAACTTATTTGCAGAGAACCAAAGAAATAATTTCTCTAACAAAATGTTAGCCGAATCTATTGCGCCATTCTCGGAAGCACCGCCAGTAACAACAAAAGTATCGTCGGCATACATCACTATAAAGTAATCGATTAAAAAGGTCACAATATCGTTAACGTATAAAGAAAATAGAATGGGTCCCAAAACAGATTCCTGTAGCACCTCCAAGGTGACAGGCACACAATCCAATTTATAACCCTCCCCCCCCCAGCTTTGAAAGCAGTAACTTGCACAAACTGTGACCGGTCCTGAAGATATGAAGAAAACCACTGGTTGACGTTACCACGAATGCCATACGCATCCAGCTTATTTAATAACCGATCATGAGGAACACGGCCGAAAGCACGACTGAGATCGCAAAAGATTCCAACCGGAAACTCCTTTCCATCTATTACCTCCAAGACTCTATTATAGAATTCAACTGCAGCCGATACTGTAGATTTACCAATACGGAAACCATGTTGCGAGGCAATTAAAATATTGAAAATATCGAAAAAGGCAGACAGTCTTAAGAGCATACCTCAAACAATCTAGCAATTGCAGAGATTATAGACACAGGTCGATAGTTTTGTAAAGACTTTTTATCGCCTTTTTTATAAATGGGCCTTACCGATTAGAGTTTCAAAGCCTTAGGAAAAATGTCCAATCGGAATGACAAGTTAATAAGGTAAGTAAGAGGTTTGCATAAAACGACTCTCATGTTCTTGATAACACAAGATGGACTATCATCCGGACCACTTGATTTTTTATAATTTAAATAATTGAAGACATGTAAAAATTCTTTCTCAGAATATTCAATAAGAACCGTAGATTTTGGGTTACGATTAATAAAGTGTGCATACTAACATTAGGAATTTTGCTAGAGATATCATGCGGAATTTTAGTAAAGAAATTATTAAATTCAGGTACAATCAAATTGAGATCCGTATTGATACTGCCTTCGAAGTTATAAATTTTTATTTCCTGATGTAAGTTATTTCTGTTCGAAAGTTTGTTGATGATGCTCCAGGCGGACTTACATTTGTTATCAGAAAGAAGTAATTTATTTGTGAAAAACCGTTTTTTAGAATTATGAAATAGACGATCAAATTCCACTTTTAAATATTGTATATTTCACTGAAGTTCGGGTATTTACTTTTCAAAAGATATAAATCATTCAAATTCTCTCTAAATCTCTCTTAAATCGGGAGTAATCCAGGAGTCATTTCTTACAATAGTGCGTGTGGTTTTTAAAGGGAAGGAGAGTTTAAACTAATTTGATAAGGTGCTCATATATCTCAGCTAGAGAGTTCAACATGAACAATAATCTACCTGACCCACTAGGCAAGAGACATCGGTAATGTCTTGCGAATCTTACAATGCTTAATATGTTTATCTGACTAATGTATATTTGTTATATGTACTCAGGGGAAGGCAAGAATGGGAGCATATAAGCTAATGTGCAATGGTAATTGGAAGGCTGGCAATAACTCAGAACATGTCAAAATAACAAGGGTTATTGAAAATCCCCTGTTAGATATGAGCCTCGACTGGATGATTCCTAAACTCTCCTGTAACAAACTCCTCGAAGCCATGACAGACTGGGAGGGATGGAGAGGAAGGCTGATACGAATATCGCAGCAGACAATAATCTGGCACACAAAGGGATCGAAAACGAGCACGATTCGGGGGCAGAGGTGTGCGGGGGAACTCGGAGGAAAGACTGCGCATGACCCTGGGAAAGCACGCCTCTGTGCCCCAAACTGAACTCAGTGCAATACACATCTGTGCTAGAGAGTTTTTGCTGGTATGGGACTGCCTGCAAGATCTTCAAAACCTGCCGAAACACAATACAGTTTAGATGATGTGGGTGCCGGAGCATGAGGGGATTGCTGGTAACGACCAGACGGACCAGCTAACAAGGAAGGAATCCGAAATGACCTTCATTTGGCCTGAGCCAGCTCTCGGGATCACAAAGACTGCTGCCCGTGGTGGTTGGGTGATTGAACAACACAAGAAACACTGGCACCATGTAGCAGCAAACAGATGATGAGAAAACCATCACAACATTTGGCAGCTGACATACCATCGCTTGGCAGAGCGCAGATTAGGATAATGAGGTGTCTACTTACTGGACACGGCAACCTAAGGAAACACCTACACAGAATGAGAGTCTATAGAGAGGAATCTCTGTGTAAATTATGTAATGAAGAAGAGGAAACAGCCTCTCACTAACGGAGAAATACCCTATTTGGTGCAATAGACGCACTACGGGGTTTACCGGAAAGGGATTTGAGGCACACACTTCTAAACCTTGTCAGGGGGTAGATATGTTCGGATAATCAGGAAACAACCGAATGCAAAGTAATATAATAGACCTCAAGGCCTATATATAAGACCTGGCTCTGCATTAGGAATAAATGAAATCAACTAAATATGTACACAGATCGATTATCCCATACAAAATAAATAAATAAATCATGAGGCCATGGATGACTCACGTGCAATAACTTACATTATATACATAATGTAGTTTGCTTACTTATAGAATCAATGTAGAATATACATATTTCAAGATTTTTCAAGCAAAAACATATAACATTTAAATTGTAACGGGATACATAACATCTAATTTCTGGATCACAAAAAAAAACTAGGTGATGATACACTAAAGCTGGAAAGTAATTAGTTTATACCTATACATTTCGCAGGTACATACATGTTGGTGCATAGGAACCATTTTTGTGTAGGAATTTATTACCTATTTGGAGCGGTTTCAAATATTCCCTAGCCGTAAATCATAACTCCTATAATTTCTCAAAGAATCAAATTAATTTATGTTGGTTAGCCAGGTCAAAAAAATAGCATGTATATTTAAATGGATTGATCACGAATTGCTTGTTTATTTTGGTTTTCTTTTTTTGAGAGATCTATCAACGAAAGGTATTTCTGTAACAGTATGGCCCGAAAACATTGATGGTAAATTCACAAGCTGCTTACACTTTGGTGCATATATGTGGCATGTATTGTTGTTTAGATCGCGTTACATATAATTCTGGTTTTAAAAATACATAATGTATGTACTAACGTAGTATTGTAGTATCATTATTTTAACGTTTTAGAATTTCACCTAACAAAAGTCGGGCATCACGTGATAAAACGGACGTTGCCGATTGATGGTGGGTACACATGCGCTACTTACTTGCCTAACATATTTACAACCGTTAAACACACCCACTAACGCAAAGATTCCTTAAAAGACCACCCCGAACGTTCTCAAGTATATGCTGTTACTGTAATAAATCCATCAAAATCGGAGTAGGCCACCGACACTTAGTCTCAATTAAGAAGCTTTTGTTCTTTTTAATATATATCGATTCATAGGCATCTAGCTCGCCCGTCGAAGTTACCGATTTCATCAGTTTTAGATCATCTACATTTATATTAAGTCCGGTTTGTTGGATATGTTCAACAACACCCCACATATCTGCTCTACCATTTCGGTAATGCGAGATATGCTCTTTAAACCTAGTTTGAATGGCCCTCTTTGTCTGTCCAATGTAGACCTTTCCGTAATCTCCACACGCTAGAGCGCGACCAATTTATTTTGGATGCGTACTTTAGAAACGGTGAACATGGAGTTAACGAACAATGGAAATATTCAGTGACTCAGTGATGAATTTGTCGAGCAGTACCCTGATTTATAAGCAATCGACTACGATAATCCTATTCAGCATATTTGTAGGGTTGTGATCCGCTTTCGATCAACTGGAAGCATTTGTAAAGGCAAATTGTTGGATCGTCCATCTTTTACGACAGAAGATGCCGCAGAAGATACATACGTCAGAAATACAGTCTTACGAAACCACCACGGCAACTTGCTCAACAAACGGGTAAACATATTCTGCATTAAAATGTTTATATATAATTTATCAATCATTTTTCCTTGTTATCTATAGGTTTATCATATGGAACTACTACATGTACCATTGCTAAACGGAACTTGAATTATCACCTGCACAAGATGTCTATTGTGCAATAATTGCTTCCCCCCTACTTTGAGTACTGAGAACTGCTAATTGTTTAAATTAAATTTAGGAAACGATATGTTGGATATAATCTTCCTCTAAAATGAAGCATCGTTTGATTTAAGTGGCTATGCAAATTCAGAGAATTTTAGGATATGGTCGGCTAAGAACCCGCAGAACAAAATCCTACAAAAAAAAGTATGGATTGGGCTGTCCAGAAGACGAATCACTTGCCCTAGTTTCCTTCATGAAACTATTACTGCAGTACGACATCCTAGAAAACTTGTGAACGAGTGGCATGATGAATTGAAAACAGGGTATTTTCAACACGACAATGCTGGTACTCATACAGCTTATGAAACTAGGGAACACATTAGACAATTTTATGATCGTGTTATTGGTTTTGGTAGATCACCAGCAGGTCTCGTAGATCATCAAATTTAAGTTCACTTGATTACTTTTTGTTTAGTCACTTAAATCATGTAATGTTGTAATCAATTGCATACATTACACGAGTTGATGGAAGCAATAAGAGCATGAGTTATTAAAGTAACTGTTGAACAATTTATTAATTAATATTCTGGATAAAATGTGAAGAAGAGTGGCTGTTTGTCTAAATAACAATGGAACACATTTCACAAAGACCTTGAGTTTTATCATATTATTTATTATTAAGAACACAGCCAAGCTCTTACTTGTAATAAAACATCAAACTTTTTTTAGGAAATATATAACTATAGCAATGTTACATCGTTTAAAAAAAGTTAAAATGATCAGTTTGAACCTTCAATACTAATCTTACGATACAGCAACAGTACAGTCTCAAAGCAGTGATTAAGTTAATCAAACATTTGGCAACACACTCGCTTATTGCATGCCAAGATGTAGAAGTTATCCGTTACTGCAGTGAAAGTTCTATGTTTAGAATTATATGTGCTTATTAATTTGTTTGTTGTAAAATGTGCATAGTAGATATTCCTAGATTTTTGAATTTTCATTTGGTCTTTGATACACCCATTCGAGATGCACACGAATGCGAGCTTTATTTGATTACATATCAATAATTGGAAAAATAGGGAAAATATGGAAATAAATGAAAGGCTAGGAAAAAGAAAAATATTAATTAAAATGATGAATACAATATTTCTAGGAGAAAGAGGAATACCGAATAAAATAAAACGCAGAAAATCACTAATTGTAAGTAATTAGAAAATTTGTAGGTCCAACAATAATGTAGGTATAATAGTTCTTAAATCATGTCATAAAAACACATATCTCGTGTCAACGTAATCGAAATGCAATTCCTTAGGAAAATAAAGAACAAACCAAGACGAGACAGACTAAGGAACAAAACATTCGGACCAAATTTACGGATAGATCCTATAAATTGTGAAAATAATGAAAGGACAGCTGAGATAATCCCGACATTTGGGTCATATGCCAGACAATAGACTTACAAAAGTATATGAAAGCCAGGTCTCGGAAAGAAATTGCAGAGGTAAGCCAAGAAAATAATAAAACGACGGAACGAAGAGAAAGATACAGATGAGTAAACCAGACCCAAACTCAAATCGCCTGACACCCAACGTTATGAAGGACACTAAACAAAACAAATTACCTCTGCAAGTAAAATCTTTATATTGCAAGAGACACATAAAACATACATATGAAAGGTGTTACATGAAAGCACGTGGACTAGAGATCGAGATCTGTTTTGATAATGAATATGGTCGTCACAAAAACAAATTTAGTCGTAGACAGTCTGCATGCAAAGTGGAAAATTAAATTGTGAAAAAAAGCTTACGAATCCTGTAGTCCATGTTATGTTATGTAGATAGATAGATAGATATAGTTTATTGTCTGCTTCATTACCTACATACATAGTGTAAAGTCAATAGATAAAATATTATATACAATATAAGATAAAAATAAAAATTAAAAATTGGTATGCAACAAACAAAACATAAGAAAATGAATAAAACGAAAATGTATAAATAAAAATCAAGATTGTAAAAATTCAAATATGAAATATGGCTCCCTATCTATTAATAATTTTTTCACTTGGTTTGCGAAATTTATGGATGGTAGTTGTCTTATTTATACTGGGAGGCGGTTATATAATGTTGTTCCCCAGTAGTCCGTGGATCTTTGCGTGCAAGTGAGTCGGTGGAATCACGGCCTTAAGTCATTCCGGTTTCTGGTGCTGACCATTCGATAGGAACGTTTTTTTGTTGTTGTTGTGTATATGATTGACGACGGAGATGACACTGACGGAAATGTATGTATGCTTTGTGTTTTAAAATGTGATCTACAACTTTCATGGTAGCCAAGGTTGCATAGAATCCTAATGACTTCCTTTTGCATTCTAAATACCAAATACCTCATCCGCCTCCGCCGACATTCCCCAAAATAGCATGCCATGGGATAGTAGGGAGTGGAAATATGAAAAGTAGACCATCCTAGCTGCTCCATAAGTCGCCGTGTGTTTGATCCTTTTCAAAGCATCTAGTGCAGCCGAAATCCTGCAACACACCCTGTCTATGTGGTGATACCATTTCAAGCCACTATCAATGGTAGTGCCCAGGAACTCCACATCAGACGATGTACCAGTACGAGTGGAAAATCTAATAGTATTTGTTTTGTCAGAGTTTATTTTTAGGTTATTAGCAGCAAACCAACGTTCGGCATTTTCTATAACCTTCCGGGATCTCTGGCAAAGCACCGAAGGATCGTCCGCGCATACCAACAACGATGTGTCATCCGCATAGAGGCAAACCTAGCGCGCGCCCCAACGTTGGATGAAAGATCCCAGAATCGAGCCCTGAGGCACGCCACACTTGGTTTCCCCAAGTAAGGATCGTGAATCTTTTCCAATCCGTCAGCTGCATCCTGCAAGCAAGGTAAGATTTTAGCAGGACAAGTGGATTCCCCCTAATTCCGTAGCTTCTCCAGAAAGATATCATGATTCACGGAATGGAAAGCCTTTGATAGGTCTAAAAGTGTCATCTGAGTCCACGCACCAGGGTCAAAAGCGTCGTAAATCTGATGTACCATTTGTGATATCCCACTGATTGCCGAGTGAGCTCTTCTATAGCCGTGCTGTTTTGATGACAGATAGTTGTTGTCCTCAAAATAGGAGATCAACCTAGATGCCATCGCCTGTTCAAGGATGTATTTATTTGTCTAAAGATTACATTTAAACAAATTTTATACAGAATTTGCAATGAATTTCTAATGATACAGTATCGGAGCAACAAACATGTTTAACAGGTATTATTGAAAAGACTGTGATTGGATTTTCCTATCTATTTATTTAAATGATTCAATACATTTTTGTGTCTCATGTTGGTGTATATTTACAGAAAATAATGGAAAATGAATCCCATTAAAAATAGAAATATTTTTATTCTACAATGGCTGCTGCGTCAAAAGTAAAGCAACAAAAATAATTTTTCCATAAACCAATGAATAACAACAAAGAACGTAAAGAATTATTATATTAACTAATACTTAGTTAATATAATTCGCCTAGAGACGAATACGTCTCTCAATCTCTTCCCAAAGATACTCTGCGGGATTTAAATCGGGAGATTGGGCTGGCCATTTCATTGCGCAAATATTATTTTGCACGAACCACTCTTTCACCAACTTTGAAGGGTGTTCTGGATCGTTATCGTGCTGGAATATAAACCTCAGAGGTATTTCCCACTCTGCATAAGGCAACATAACATCCTGTAATATATCCCGATAATAATGACGATCCATGATGCCTTCTATGAAGTGCAGAGGCGCCATACCTTATGAGGAAAAACATCTGCAAAGCATAACACCAACACCACCGTGCTTCGCAGTAGCTGTTGTGTATTTTGAATTGTACTTTTCGTTGATTGGTCGCCGTACTCACCAGACGGCATAACGTCTGATTTAAATAGATTAAATTTGCTTTCGTCACTTGAAAGCACTTTTTCCCAATCATTTGCGGTCCACTTAATATGCCATCTAGCAAATTCCAGTCGCGCGTTTCTATTTTTCTTACTAATAAGCGGTTTCTTTGCCGAACTTATTGAAAATAGTCGAGGTTACTAATCTTCTTTGAATGGTTCTGCTACTAACATTTAAATTATGAATATCAGCCTTTATTTGCGGTGCATGGGACTTCCCTGGATCATTTCTACTAGCACGCACTATTAGTCTATCAGTAATAAGGACGTTTTCCTAGGACGCCCAGGCTCAGAAATAGTTTCTATGTGTCCTATATCATTGTAACTTTTTATTATTTTTGATACGTTGTAACGTTTTACTTCAAATCTTCTCGTAATATCATACATTCTCAAATATGCAGTTATTACTTTTGCCTTTAATTCAGTTGTTACTGGAATACCTTTTGTCATGTTTGTTTTAGTTAAAAACAATTATTGATACTCTTTACAGCACTGTCAGGTTGTAAAATGAATAAAATTTGGTATAAACTATGAATGTTGCTCAACTTGTGTCGCGCTCAAAATGAACTCATATTGAACAAGTTGATGTAAATAAAAAGATGTGCACGTGATGAGGCAGAACAATAACACATGTTGTATATTTTTATCTGATATTTCCGCTGGGTAAATATGATAAGGCATCTTTGCGGTATTTGGGGTTTTTTACAAAAATATTAACAATGAATAGTTTGTTGTTTTATTTTTGTCTGATACTGTATAATACCGTACATATTATTTATATCCATTCTTACATAGTCAAAAACTAGTCATGGACCTAAAATGATTTAAACTTTAAAATATTTGCCAAAGGAAAAAATCATTAACGTTACAATTTTTTCCTCCTGTCGATATTAATTATTTCGGCCTATTATTTTCGGCATTTCTTGAGTAAATATTGACATTACGCGTCCAGTCACTATATTTTCTTCGAACGGGAAAATAGAAACGCGAGCTAATACATTAAAATCACAGTTTACATTAGCGCAGAGCTCCCAACACGATTCCGGAACTCGACCGCGCGTAATCTGAAAGGCACACATCTCGAATGTACGTAGATCAGTACGAAGCGCTTTTTCAAATAGATCAGCACCGAGTGCGTCCTTTACCTATATTCACTCTCGAACAATTTCAATGTCGTTTACTGTAATCGTTAATTAATGATTAATTATCAAACTGGTCTTAATTCTTAAAACTTCTACATTTAAACAACACAGTCCGACAAAAAAATGTTTTTTTTTGTTTTTTTCCTCTGATTTCTTTTTTGTTTCTAGCTCAGTTCGGTGTGCATTTTACGAATATGGCAACAGTGTTTCTCTAACAGCTTTTGTTTTTCATTCACAGTTCACTGCCCGCATTTACTAATTTTGTTTTGATTTTTATGTTTCGACGGATACTAAGATATATTTTCTTGTTGTTTTAGACATGACTTCGTCAAGAAGACATTGCTTGCATAATCCTGATTGTTTTTACTATATTTGGGGCGATATATATCTTTGAAAAATATCGAAAACCTATATCAGACTTCGTAAAAACTGCGTACCGTCAGTATTTTAAAATAACATTGTGCAATCAAGACAAGCCATGGGTATCTCATATTGTGTGCCAGAAATGTATTGTATATCTGCGATAATGGTCCAATGGAAAAAGGAATGCATTAAAGTTCGAAACGCCCATGATTTGGCGATTGGGATTTCACGATTGCTACTTCTGCATTGTGAAAATAAATGGAATTAATCCTGGAAATCGAAGCAAGTGGCCATATCCTAACTTATCTTCTATTGTACGACCTCAATTAGAATCATGTGAGGCACACATCTAAATTCTCTAATGGTCCAAAACTACATAAACCCGAACACAATACATCAAGTGAAAACTCTGATACAGACTACATATTTAGCCAATCAGAACCTCAACGATTTAATCAAAAGAAAGTAAATGACTTAGTAAGAGATCTGAACCTATTAAAGGAAGCTTCTGAAATTTTAGCATCTCGTTTAAAAGAAAAAATTGCCTTAGTCCGGAAACCAACATTACTTTTTATCGCACCTGAAGAATCTGTTACCGTATTTTTCTGAAGTGACGGAGTTAGTCCTTGGTGATGATATTAGAGGCATTTTGCAACAGATGAGTTTAAAAAAATACCAACCTAGTGATTGGCGTCCTTTTATAGACAGCAGCAAAAGAAGCTTAAAATGTGTTACTTCATAACGGTAGCAAGTACGGAACTATACCTATTGCACATTCGACGATTTTGAAAGAAGAGTACGCAAATATTTCTAAAGTAATGGGAAAAATTAAGTATCAAGACCACAACTGATCCATTTATGTTTTCTTGAAAATGGTTAACTTCCTTCTGGGTCAACAAGGTGGACACACCAAGTCCCGTGTTTTATGTGTCTCTGGGACAGTCAAGACAAGCAACGCCAGTGGTCACAAAAAGTTTGACCGGTGCGAGAGGAGCTGAAAGTTGGTACAAAAAATGTTATAAACGTGTCTTTAGTTAGCCGAGATCGTATCATACTCCCACCGCTTCATATTAAACTCGACATAATGAAATAGTTCGTGAAGGCCCTTGACAAAAGTGGCGAATGTTTCAATTTTCTCTCGCGCAAGTTTCCAGGATTAAGCACCGAGAAATTAAAAGTATACTTGCTTTTAAATGGCGATTGACCACAAATTAAGAAACTAGTGCAAGATCCCGATTTTTTTCAAATTTTGTCCAATTGAAAGCTTGGAATTCATTTGTCTTGGTTATAACTAACTTTCTTGGGAACAAGAAGTCCGACAGCGAGCTTGTTGAGTCCATGCCATCGATATTGCAACCTCTGGGGTGCAACATCAGCATAAAAATCCACTTCTTGCACTTACATTTAGAGCGATTCCCAGAAAATCTGAGCGGTTTTAGTGAAAAGCAGGGTGAAAGATCTACACTATGAAGATATTTTTCATAATAGCATCAATCTGTTTTATTTATCTTTTTCTTTTTTTGTATGTACTCACTTTGTACATATTTTTGTCCTGTAAATGGTAATCTGTTGGACAATAAAATGAAAAGAAATGAAATAACGTATGTAATTGTTTTTTATTGTTTATAACTGCATTACAACAATAAAGACACTTTATTATTATTATTATATGTATGAGAAACGTCAAGTCACAATTTGTGGTAGCTAGAGATATTATTCAAATAAAGTGGTATATTACCCAAAGGGAAGAAGGAAAAACGGTTTCCTGGAGTGAAGATAAAAGAAGTGAAGAAAGGGTGTAGGGGAGAGTGGTACATATAGGGACGCTTTTTTTCCATTTTCTATTTAAAAATAATGCTTTGATTTGGAGCTTCCATATTTTCACGCAATATTTAAATTATAATTGTCTATTGATT
>JARFOC010000341.1:468829-485294 GCA_031763485.1 Osmoderma eremita | reverse complement strand
CACTCTCGCTAGACGGGTCATCCGGAATTACTTTTCTTTTCACTGTTCGAGCTCTTTGCCTCTTCTTTTATTTCGCGATATCGTTTTCGTTCTCTTATTTTTCTTATTTCTCTTTTCTTGTTTCTCTTTCATATTCGGTTGTATCGGTCAAAACAGTGCATTGTCTCTTCGTTCTTGTTTTTTGATTTCCACTCCGTTTGTGAGCCTTCAAATATGGTCACAGTGGCTTTTATGATTGTCCAGAATAAGTAGGATCTTATTGTCAACACTGCATCTCGTAATTTTTACAAAATGTTCTACAAATTTAACAAAATTTTCCGCCGTCACTTGGATGGGTGGATCCTTTTGAGTCAGGTGGTGTGTAATGGGACTGTCCCACTATACACCATCAAAGTCTGTCCCACAATGTACCACGCACACTTAAACAATAATTTGTATCATCAAACATAAAAATGTTTTAAAACCCGGAAAATTTATATGTGCATACCTTCAGGAATGTTTCCACAATAATTCAAGCAAATATTAACACGGTCTTCGAAGTAATTACAAAGTTATACTTAATGCACTATAAATCAAAAAATAACTTTCAGTGTGCACGACCATATCGATTACTGTTATGAAATTGTTTTAGCCAGTAATGAAGCAAACTGTGGTTTAAAACTGTACTATTATATTGCAGTTTATTACCAGGAATGCAAATTTAATCTATTTTGAAATAGATAGCGCATAAAGTCAATGTCCCAGTATATACCATGTCCCACTATACCCCACTCTCCCCTACAGGAAGACGGTAGAACACATTACAAGGGTAGTATTGCAAAAATTCCTTGTATTTCTTTTATGCAGTAACCTATTCAAAATTTTACTTAATAAGTTAATCTTTAGGCTGTTGTTTATTTTTTATGCATGTCAAAATTCACTTATTAAATTTTACCATTAGGGGCACACAGATTAGTTATACTAATAGAAGAAGGCAACCTTCCTACGCACAGGACCTAACCGCATTCGATTGATGTCTTAAGAAAGTCTAGTTATAGACTAACAAATCTTCCACTATCGGATCTGTGAACTATTAATTTCTTAGTGATCAATAAGAAAGTTTCAACCTAATGCGAAGAAATTTGGAAGATCCCTATGCATTTACGTGAGCAGGTTTATGGAAAGAAACACGACGCCAACGTATCGTGGACGAGTTCATTTTCTTACGCGAATATTTTCCGCCGAAGTGAACGTCACGCTGGTCGCGATCTCTATTTTTAATTACCGAAAATACCGAAATAGAAACGCCATCTCGCATCGATCTCCCCTACTATAATTGTCCGGAGGTCCGTTGCATTCCCAGAAATGTTTCTTGGAATCGTCGGTGACTAAACTACCTCGCGTACGCGACTCGCCGTCGACGGAAAATCGGAAATTAATGCGAGCGAAGGTACGGATTTTCCGAACGGACCGCGGTCCTTACGTCAATTCATTCATCAATAGCCGCGCTGAGCTTCGGTTGGTGTGCGTGCGTGCGTGTGTTCGTGTGAGCCAGTGGCGAACGGACCGGCCGGTGCGTGAATAATACCACATGGTTTACGTTATATATTTCGTGAATTAAAACTAGCGGATGTGTATAGGTATCCCCACCCTCCAATATGTAGCGTGTAGCTTCAACACAATTTATGATTTCAATTTCTACAATTGATTTCCTACATTTTTTTGTTAATTTACCATACTTTTTATAACATTCGAAATATAGAGAAAATTTTGGATTTCGAGTTCATTTTTTCCACGTTATTTAACTAGCATCTTTATTGCTACCATCCCATTAAGTTTTATAATAGAAGCTGCCAGATGTTGAACGTTAATTAAAAATTAAATAAACCGTATTTAGCTAGTGCAGCCGCCAAATATACAACGCATGTTTTCTATCTTAGAAATACAATTTTTATAATTATTCTGCAGCAGGAAACGCTTAAATTCAGAGTGAAACAAATGTTAAGATAGGCAAATCCTAATGTAATGCTGACGATGCGGTGTTAATCGTAGATTTGGCTTCTCCATGGATTCGCAATTACGTCTGAATGATATGAGGTTATTGAGTGCAAACCAAAGGAGAACAACAAAATTGACACACACGTGATGTCCTTGTGTACTTGGAGAAATAACAAATGAACGGAAGAGCTGCAAGTAGGGCAAACAACATCAGGATATGGGTGTGGATTAAAAGTTGGGGAGGGTGGCAGAGCCACACGCACTTGGGCTACCCTTACTGGGCCTATTGTGCGAACCACCCCAACATGATGACGAACTCAAGCAGTACAGCAGTCGAGGCGCCACGGAAGTCACCCACGCCGGGCCAACACTCCCCCAGAACAGAATTCCTAATTTGGACGAGCGCCGGACAGTCGCAAAAATGTGCTCCGGCATCTCGTCTTCAATGTAATATGCACCGCAGAGGCGGCAATTAACTAGCCCCATGCGGTGCATGTACTTATTCAGTTTGCAGTGGCCGGTCAATAGCCCTACAACTTACCGAAGGTTGCTGCGAGAAAGTAGCAGGCAATATCTTGCCATCCTGGACGATAGCCTCGCAATGGCTTTAGGTGCCTGGCAGCATGTAGTTGCAGACTCCCACCTCTTTTCGTGCAGAATGGCAGTCCGTTGTTTTATTACGTCGTTGAGTGTCGCCGACGTGAGAGGTAGGGCATGTTCCGGGGTCGCGTTCCCCGACCCGCCAACCCATCGGCAGCCTCGTTGCTAGGATTTCTCGAGCCGATCCTGTAATTGTTGAGTGCCTCTATGGCAGCTTGACTGTCGCTGTAAAGAGCAATATGCTCCCCTCTAAGGCCCCTTGCGTAAATCTTACTCGCACCTTGCAGGGTTCCCAGAATCTCTGCTTGAAGGATCGAGGTCTGTGCCCCCAAAGCAAGGCTTAAGTCAATGTGTAGTTCCGGAGAGAAAAGTTCAACCCCAGTCCCTGGTGCGAGCAATTGAAATGAACAGTTTAAGAACGATAGTGGGAAAAACAAGGCCAGATAAAGTCAAGAAGAAAGGCACAAGAGAAGATTGGAAATTCAAGATGATCTCGGAAGGCCGTCAAAAATGGATGGAAAGCTGGGTCATAAGAATTGTGCGTTTGTAGAAAAATAGGTTTCGACCTAAATCGAATAAGAAATATTTTCAACTTTTTACATAGAAATTGTTGAATCTCATAAACAAGTACCTAAACTACAAGTTGTTTTGTTTTTCGAGTCTATTCTGTTGTTGGTTATTTTGTTCGCTAAGTTACAGCAATATTTACCTACACATTTGTAATCCTTACGTCGTACTTTCAGTACAACCAAAAGCTGTCGTGTTTGTAGTTTTTATACAGTTTTATTTTTCATTCGCATATGAAAGTTTTAATACATTCTGGAATATCAATTACATGTGTAGCATGCGGATTTTTAATCACGCTAAAATATTACTTTGGTAATATCTTTCACCAACTATTTGTAACTTTATAACTGCCTGTTTATTTGTTTCCTAACAAATTTCCAATAAATACTCATATTTCTTATATTACCGAAAACAGGGAGAACCACGTGTTTTGAGTTGTGTATGCATAAAATCTTTCAGCAGTTTTGCCTATGCCCCTTACAAATATTTTGACGAGGTTTGATTTAATACGAAGTGTTTGCAGACGGAATTTTTTCCCATTAATAGATTCATAGACATTTTTGTTCCTGGAACTTTTGTTTTGTATCACGTAATTGAATTTGTTCATTCCCTCCAATTCCAATTGTATAAAGTATCTATTTTGTATATATTTTGTTATGGATCTTAGCCATTGTAGGACATCTTATCTCATACAAAAAGAAGTAGCAGGTTTGCATTCAGGGCAGGAGAGTGATTTAGGATCAAATAATTCAAAAATTACAATTGACGTCCATCTTTGAACATTTGGAGCGTACATTTACCACGTGATATAAAACATAGTAAATAGGAGTGTCACATAGTTTGTTGTACTAGCTACCTGCTGCACAATAAAAATTACTGGATTTTTGAAAATAGATTACACTGGACACACTCGGCGCATCCACCAATTTTAAATGAAGGTAACTACAGTACCAAGTTTACCTATCGGGTACGCCGGAATTAATTTTAAAATTAAACACAGTAAAGTATTATCTAATTAGGCAATTTTTATTGGTTTATAAAGTATACATGTTGAAATTATTTATGGAATATGATGTCGGTCAAATGACCCGTCGCGGTTGTGCTAATATACTCTGACCCTTTTAAACAAATTTTCCAAGTTTGTTGGCTCAATTTCAACAAATCCCCCCCGGATTTCCATTTTCAGTTCAGGAATTGTTCGTGGTTTATTAGCATAGACCTTGGACTTTACAAAACCCCACAGGAAAAAATCGCATGCCGTCTTGTCGCAAGATTTGAGCGGCCAATTAACGGCAGCATTTCTAGGTATCACTCGATCAGAAAAGTGTTGCCTGAACAAATCCGTGGTTTTTCTCGCTGCATGGCATGTTGAAACATCATTCCTCCGAGGTCCATTTTGTCCAATTGCCATAAAAAGACAACACGACGTGATGATATCGTACTGCATTTACAAGTTAAAGCTATGTCAAATTCATTCCCAAAAGAGAACAGTTCAAACACACCTGGAGCTCATAATCCGCACCAAACAGTGGTTCTTCGTGAGTGCATCGGTTTTTCATGGATAGAACGAGAATCTTCATTCGCCCAAATCCCACAATTCTGCTTATTAACAAAACCATCAAAATGAAAATGATAGCTTCATCGATAAAGATGATGTTTGGGTTTCCATCACTCACTTAGCGAGTTGCCTCCGGTGCAAATGGTCTCGTGGCTTGAACTCCTGTGTTAATTGAACTTTGTAAGGGTTGAGGTGATAGTCTTTAATGATAAATCGTTGCAAACTAGTTCTGCAAATGTTCAATTGTTGAGAACGCTGACGTGTTCATGTTCCCGGATTCTCATTGGATACTCTAACTGACGACTACAATGTCTTCGTTTGTCCATAAACATCCTTGATTTTTTGTAATTAATCTTCGAACAGTGGACACTAAGTGAATTATGGATTCCACAAACAATTCCACGTACTTTTCAAGCAGTCTCCGGAAAAACTTTCGCCAAATATGTAATGTGTTTTAACAACAACAATAATAATGCTATTGTATAGGGGTCCGCTTTTAACAACCTTAACGACTGCAGCTTACAAATGTCAAATATTAGGGTTGCGAACTTAAATATACAAAAAATGTGGTGGGAAATTTTAATCCGTAGTACCTACTCCGGTACTACTAACACTACTAACAGGAATACAAGACAAATTTCTGATTTCTGAATACATAAATGTAAGCTATATAAACAAGTGTCTCTATGGATTTTAATATTGATTAAATTATTTTGATATAATCAAATCGCTCGTTCCAAATCACATCGGAATAGATAGATTACGACAGAAGAACAATTATTGAAACAAATCAACAGAAATCAATGATGAGTATGTAGGACTAATTGGATAGCTTCCTAAATAGACATAATTCAACTATCCATGCTTTCGCCACACTAAAGAACGCCTTCCATTGATTTATACTATGCGATAGACTATGTGCTAATTAGAGGAGCCACAATGGTTAAGACGGGCGTTTATATTGTCATGTAGAGACGCCATAACTTTTTCCATTCGTGGTTCCGCGTTCGAAATACCGGAGTAAAACATAATAGCGAAGGACGCAGCTCCGCACAACATTAGACAAATTCGTCTTTTGGCAACGTTCCATGCCATACTTTATTTTCTCGGTTTTTATTCTAGACTATATTACATATTCTCTAGGTTTGAAATATTCGAACCTTGATATGTGCGATTTGTTTGTTGGAAAGCAACGAAGTCTGCCGACAAAATATTCCTTAGTCTGTATGACCTTATCTACAAATATACTCATCGAAATGCACTCAATTCTCGGAGCTCCACTTGCTTTTCTGCGGATCGAAATCGATTCTATATACGTAACCGCTTAGCAGAAATTTTAATATGCTGGAATGCATTTCTATCATACATTTGAATGATACATTGATGTACGTTTTGGTAAACATATAGTCTGGTAAACACCATGTACCGGATCACTCCTAACTCAGAATGGATTGATTAATTCGGGACAGACGTTTCGGGAATACGTGCATTCTCATTGTAAACCGCACGACGGAATATTCCCTGATAACTATTAAATGTTTAAAGGTATGTATGTATGTATTTATTTGTAATAGAAAGTTACAATTGTCATACATTATAATAATACGCATAAAAATTAATTAATGTATGCAGAATAAAATAAATAGATAAATGATAAAAAGAACATGGAAGACATGTAAAACAAACATACTAGAAATAGGACAAACAAAACACTTATTAAGGTACTAATAATCCATTTGAGTGTTAAAGGCTGAGTTCACAACATTCTTGCTTCAAAGAATTCCTGGATGGAATATGATAGAAGGCATGCTCTAGAAGATATTTTTTCATACATTTTTCAAAACCTATCTCGCAAAGGGCACAGATTTTGGCCGAGAGAGAGTTGAACTGTTTCAAACCGGTGTAATTATGGTTTGTTCTGGACCTGTCAATTAGATGTCGGTTTAGTAATAAATTATCTCTGAATCTTGTGGGGTAACTGAGATGGACAGACTTTTTAGGCAAGTGTGTTTGATGATTTTATAGGTTTCAAAATGAAAAGATATCGTCTTCTGCTCTTAATTTGCTTCGATTTTTATCTGCTTGTTTATTCGGATTACCCTCTGAATAAGATTTTTGTCCCAAGCACAAAAATACCTGATTCTCACGCACTTTCGCATGCTGAAATTAATTATATGTTCAGAATTTCTCCATAACTCTTAGTTTTCATGTTCCAGCATATTCGCTTATCCTCCTAAAATATGCATGCATAGATATGTAGTAGAAGAGAACATGTCTTAACGTTATTTCAGTTGTCGGCTAGAGCTCGGAACTGATCAAGCAGCATGCAATGGTAAATGTTTGAACATGGCTTGACGTGTTAAGACCTGCATTTTCCATGCCTAGATAGCATCTCTTGTTATTTCAGTTGTCGACTAGAACTCGGTGAATGAATATATATACTGACGATGTTAACGTTTTAAAGAGTGTTGCGTTGTGGTGCGTTCAAGCTATTGTAGTGAAACCGCGAACATTTGACCACCTGTAAAAATATCAAAGAAATGTGTAAACCACCCGAACTCTTTTTGCTGCATTTGCGGCGAATTGACATTTAAATATCAAAAACGGTCTTTCACACCTCTCCTTAAAAAGTGCTATAAGCAGTATTTCAAGTGTAAAGTAGGTGATGAAGACAAAAGCTGGGCTCCCCATATTTGCTGTGATACGTGTGTTAGACTTGTTACAGCGTGGGCAAAAAGTAAACGACATATGCCTTTTGCTATTCCGATGGTTTGGTGGGAACCATCAGATCATATTATCGATTGCTATTTTTGTCTAACATACATCCATCTGCATTGAGATCAGCTTTTGCAAAGTACAGCAAAGTATCAGCACATTTTCCAAGTAAATATATCACTTTGTACGTCATTTTTTCATGATTTATATATTTATATAATATAAACTTTCACAAAATTTCATTGCTTTGTCACCCTAAAACCCTGCCTTATAGAAAACAGATATGAAATAAGTATAGAAAGTACTACCAAGTTCACCCACTTTACCTCGTGGGACAAAATAAATCTGAAATTTTGTTGACCAGTGATATTGCTACGAATTAGATTTATCATTTTCTGTAAAAGGATTTATATCCTCGACTTCACCGCAAAGCCACGTAATTGGTAAAAACTTGAAAATGGATTTTTGCGACAAACAATCTCCAAATTCTTTCAATCAATTAGGAAATGCCGTGTAATTCGATAAATTCAAAACTACCCATCCAAAATACGATCACAACACATGTGCAAAAACAAATAGATAATACGTTCTAATGTGATTTGTGACTGAGCAATGTATTGTTTTACAATTTTTAACTTGCAAGTACATTATGTAATACTTAAGCACTTTATCAGTTTGTTGATGAAACAAACTTTACTGTGATCAGATGGGAGTCGATAGCTTAATAGAAAGGGAACTAGATAATAAAGATATAATTAGATCAAGAACTGTCAGAACTCCCGCCTTCTAATCAGAACGATTTTATTCTGCCGCGACAAATAACTACAAAATTTTCTTTATAACCTAAATTCTAAGATTGTACAGTATCAAGAACCCTAAAATTCGGTAAGAATAGAATAATATTCACTAATACTTTGCAGATACTTGGTTTTGGCGGTGTCGTTGACAGAGTCACTTCTATGTAACTATGATTCAGAATAGTGGTAAACACATTTAAAGTAAGATATTCAAGATGCCTTTTCTATTTTTAAGGAAGGTTTAAAGAAATAGTGTATCAACTTCTTTTCAAGCTCATGAACAGCTCGAGAAGATATGGTATTGGAAAATAACCCTTTAGTGGTGACAAAATATTAATAAACACTTTAAAAAGATATTTCCTTCAGTGTGTGTTCATTACGTTATGTAAATTTACCAATGACAGGTTGTTCAACAATAACACACATTAGGTTAAAGGCTAAAACAAAATAACATCTAACAAATTATAAACCATATTTTATACTTCCTGGTTTGTATTTTAAATTTCTTTAATTCCTTCTTTTCGATTTTTAGGTGCTTATTACATGTTTTCCGATATTATAATATTGAGAATAGGACAGTGTTGTTTTTTTGTTGTAAATATCATGTGGTGGTGTTAGGTGTTACCTTCAACGCGTTGAAGCCTATTCTTCAAGTCAGGAACACCTAAGTCGCCCATCCAAGACTTACGTACTCACACATTGTCAAACAGCTAAGTATTCTGAACCCCGTATAGTTCTAAGTTCTTTTATTCTACCTTTTACTCTACATCAACATCAGAGGTGACCCAACTCGTACTGTCGCAACTGCGATTAACTTAGCGCGCATAAATTATTCGTTCATACCGTTTATTTAATACTTAATTTTTAAATTCGTAGCGTTTTTTTTTTAAGAAAAATACTTTTTAGAGGACACTTCTGTTGTTTTACTATATTTACCAGATTGCTCAACATTTGTTTACAAATTACATTATAGGTGATTACTTGATGTTAGGCATGTTTTATGGCATTTGTATTTTATTATTTCACACACAAGTAATACTAATTCAAACCAAAATCCTTTAAAGCACTTTTTCTTTCAAACAATCATCTCTTTTCTTTCGCCTACACAAACATCCTTTCATTCATCAATCATTTGCAATAATTGTCGCCCCACTACTGGGGCAAATTTTTTTATTATTTTTGATTAAGTAATAATTATTTGTAATAATTCGAGCCCAACACGTGGGGCTCATTTTTGATTAGGTGTAATCATTTGTAATAGACTCAGTATACCTTTTGATAGAGATGATAAGAATGTTTACCTCGATCACTAAATTATATTGCATTAAAGAGAAATTTAAAGTTGGAAGATTCTGCGTTGATGGCTATTTTCCTTTTTGAAAACTAAAAATGGTTTCCTACCTTCTTATTACAACCGAAGAGATATTAGCAAATACCTTTAAGGAATAATCAACATTTATGAAAAATATCTCTACAGACTATGTCCCTGTTTTATGAAAAATAGACTACTTAAAGGTGTGAAACAAGCTGAATATCTAAAACTATCTGAAGTTTGAAGTTTTTATTACATTTTCTGCAAAAATCAGAGAATCTTTTAATATATTGTTAATGCATCTTAATTATGCCAATAAATAGCATCTTCCGAGAGAAATCACTTGAAGTAGAAGGTAAACTGACAAGTACATAAGTACTGCAATAAATAATTATAACCGTTGTGCATAAATAGTACACCTAACCCATTTAAAACCTCGCTCGTGTTCCACAGCGTCCATATGGATCGTTACACAGATGTGGATTACTTAAAATATAGAAATGAATTTATCTGAATGACGGGCAGCTGTTTGGTTAGTCGAATACGAACAAAAATATAACCCAGATTAAATGGGCTATTTTCGTGTACCCTCCCTAACTTCTACTCGCGCCTGCATATGCACTCTGATTATTATTATTATTATGATAATTATGATTCGTTCGAAAGGAATTCAAATTGATGTTAAAAACAATCCCAAGAAGATAGCTGGAGTTTATGAAAATTTCTACGGCCACGATAATGTAACGAAGTACCGAAAATGAAAACGAGCTTCGATATTTACTCCCAGCCGTCTCGAAATATCGACTGCAGTTAAAAGGAATTCCAGTTAAACGACTATAAATAAGCTTATTAATGTGGAATTATTCAGGTCATCGATAATTGTTTTCCGAGAATTCCTGAGATTATATACGAGCCTGCGAAGAAAGGAAAAATATACAGGGTATTAAAAACAGGTTGAGCAGATGTATGTATTTGGTTATCAAAGCAAGAAAATTTACAGAAGTCAAGACAACAAATCCAACTTTACAGTTTAAACTAAATAGCTCAATGAAAAATTCCCTGAAGGGATATTATGTTGTTTGTAAAATTGCTTTATCAAAAGAACAAACAGAGAGATTCTGTTTGTAGTACGAAAATGGACATTTCTAGACTATTTCCAAGAATTTTTTGAAAGGAATTTGATATCTTTGTTTATACACATACATATGTGTATTTAAATGTATCGAAGTGTGTTCCCAACTGGTTTGTTGAGGGAAATTCGAATCCACACTTCAAAGCCCATACTTCACGACTAGCATAAAATCAATTAAAGAAAAAGTCAAGTTGGTATTATTCGTGAATCATGAATTTTATAATAAATTGCCGTTCACAGAAGAATCAAAGAAGAGCAAAACAAACTTGAACACACAGAGTTTCAATTGGAGGGTGACTATTTTCCTAATACGAAATATTTGTTATTTTTTGCATTGCTACATTCTTTTCTCAGGCATCTTATTTTCAAAGTTTCTTGAAAATTGCTGAGAGTCAGGTCGGCTTAAGTGTGTTTTTTTTGAAAAGAGGTATATAAAATTTTGACAAAACTTAAACAGGTTTAACAAGGTTTTAATATGTAAATAAAACCTTGAATTGAGTCAAGGAAGGACTGTCAGACTACTGTCAGCAAGATAGAAAAAAAAATATCCTGATTTAGGTGACCTCACGGTTAACTATACGAAAGGTCGGTTTACGGTATCAGAAGATAAACAGCTAAACATATTACTGGCTGTTGAAGAAAATCACCATAAGCGTAGCTGCAATATTGCTGAAAATCAGATCTGCCAGACATCCGTCTTAAGATATTTAAAGAAAAACAAATGGCATCCTTACAAAGTCCAGTTGGTTCATGAACTAAATGAAGATAACCACGACAGACGATTTGAATTTTGCGAGATACTCATTAATTTGTGCAATAACGATTCACAGTTTTCAAAACTAATTGTGTTTTCGGATGAGGCAACGTTTGGCTCAATGGTGGTGTAAATAGGCAAAACTATCGGTATTGGGATACCGAAAATCCCCGCTGGATAATGGAATGTCATACCCAATATCCTCAAAAAGTTAATGTTTGTGCCGGCATTGTTGAAAACAAGATTTTCGGGCCCTTTTCTTTGATGGGAGCTTAAACGGCGACAGATATTTAGTATTTTTAAAAGATGTCCTAGTACTATGTCTTGCCACTTTATACCGCGATTCAGATAATCCTGACACGCTGAACGATTTCTTATGGTATCAGCATAAATTCCAACCTTTTCGTGCTCACTGTAGATATTCATTCCTAACTTTTATTGATATGGCATAACGACTAGATCACCACTACTCACAAAGATATACAAGTAGTAAACCCTATAAAATTTCCATGGAATAACCTTGAAGGATTTTGTTCGTCCGAAAATACGACATTTTTAACTTTACCATGACCTATCTAAACCGCGTATTATAATAAACCAAAATATTTAGTTTTCGAAGTCGTTAATAAAATATTTTAAAACTGGGGCGGCTTAAATATACTCCAGACGGTATTTTTATGAACTCTCCATTATAAAACTGATGAAATTCTATGTAGAATAGATCTTAATTGGCCATTATAGAACATAAATCGAGGATCCTCAGATATGCGTGCCAAGTTATTGAAGCTTCAGAGAGATTCGAATCCCACGCAAACTCTTTGGTAGTATGGTAGTTGCAACACAATACAACGTTACCATCGTACACTAGAACAAAATGAAACTGTTGGACGTTATTAAATAAATAACATTGGTTAACAAGTTCTTTGTCCCAAGCACAAAAATGACTGATTCCCATATACTTTTGGATGCTGAAATCAATTATGTGTTCAGAATTTCTCCATCGCCCTTAGTTCTTATCTTCCAGGATATTCACTTATCCCCCTAAGATATGCATGCATAGATATGTAGTATAAGAGAACATGTCTTGACCTTATTTCAGTTGTCGGCTAGAGCTCGGAACTAATCAAACAGCAATGGTTAATGTTTGAACATGTCTTGACGTTTGAAGACCGGCATTTCCCATTCTTAGATAGCATCTCTTGTTATTTCAGTTGTCGACTAGAGCTCGATGAATGAACATATACGTTGACTTTGTTAACGTTCTAAAGAGTGTTGCGTTGTGGTGCGTTCAAGCTATTGTAGTGAAGCCGCGAACATTTGATCACCTGTAAAAATGCCAAGGAAATGTGTAAACCATCCGAACTCTTTTTGCTACATTTGCGGCGAATTGACATTTAAATACCAAAACGATCTTTCGCACTTCTCCTTAAAAAGCGCCATGAGCAATATTTTAAGTGTAAAGTAGGTAATGAAGACAAAAGCTGGGCTCCCCATATTTGCTGTGTTACGTGTGTCAGACTTACAGCGTTGGCAAAATGTAAGCGACATATGCCTTTTGCTATTCCGATGGTTTGGAGGGAACCATCAGATCATGTTACCGATTGCTATTTTTGTCTTACAAATATAAGTGGTATGAGTTCCAAATCCAAACATACTGTAAAGTATCCTAATATTCCATCTGCACTGAGACCAGTACCTCAAAAATCCGGAATTACCTATGCATAAACCTCCACAAAACATGACACTAAAGGACGATGAAAGTGCTGATGGCGAAGTAAACGAAGAAAGTTTTGCAGGCGACAATATGGATTTGGATCCAACATTTCAACCTGATTCGTATCGTTGTGTGCCGCATCTTCTAAGTCAAGAAGACCTCAACGACCTCGTCCGCGATTTAAAGTAGTCTAAGAAGCAAGCCGAACTTCTAGGTTCCAGATTAAAAGACTGGAATCTTCGTTAGAGTCTAACAAAAGTTGCTCTTTTTCGTAATCGCCATGCAGAGCTTAAGAATTTCTTCTCTATGGAAGAATGATTTGCATTTTGTAGTGACGTGCGTTCTGTTATGAAGATGCTTGGTCATGAATATAATACAGATGAGTGGCGTTTGTTCATTAAGCTTCAAAGCGGTAGTACCCGAAAATGAAAATAAGTTCCCCTCTGTTCCTTTGGCTCGGGGATTTGAAGGAATCTTATGACAACATGAAGCTTCTTCTGGAAAAACGACTTTAAGTGGAACAGTTGTGGGGATTTGAAAGTTGTTTCACTTTTGCTCGGTATGCCACTCGGTTACACAAAGTATTGTTGTTTCCTTTGTCAATCGGACAGTCGGGATAGGAGAAATCATTATAAAAAGAATGAGTGGCCAAAACGAACTTCCCTGACACCAGGACATAAGAATGTCATTGGTACCTCACTTGTTGAAAAATATTTGTCCCCTTTGCACATTAAGCTTGGGTTGATGAAAAGTTTTGTCAAAGGTATGGATAAAACTAACAGTGGGTTTGCATCCTCACATATATAAACCCACTGTTAGTTCCCTAAGATCAGTGATGCTAAGGTAAAGGAAGGTATTTTTGTGGGACCTCAGATCACACAGCTACTTCGAGATGGAAAATTTGTTGAGGCGCTAAATGGAATTGAAAAAGCAGCAAGCTTGTCTTTTACGGAGATTTGCGACTGCTTCTTGGGAAATCGTGAAGCCTAAAACTACGTAGAGATTGTTAACAGTCTACTGGCTTCATATAAAGCCATGGGTTGCAACATGTGTCTAAAAATACACTTGCTTGACTCCCACTTGGACTTTTTCCCAAAAAACCTTGGAGCAGACAGTGATGAGCATGGCGAAAGATTTCACCAGGACATTCTCCTCATGGAGAACAGATACCAAGGCAAATGGTGCCCGGCTATGTTAGCAGACTATTGCTGGATGCTGAAGAGAGATGTTTCTGGTGCAAAGTACAGCCGAAAATCATATATCAGCACATTTTTCAAGTAAATATATCACTTTGTACGTCAGTTTTTCATTTCTATGTCACTCTGAAACCCTGCCTGATAGATAAATTCTGAAAACAGATATGAAATAAGTGTAAAAAGTACTACCAAGTTCACCCGCTTTACCTCGTGGGACAAAATAAATCTGAAATTTTGTTGAACAGTGTATTAGGGAGTTAGGATTAAATTCAGCCAAAAATCTCTCAGCTGTCAAGCTTTATTAATCAAAACAATATTTCTCTATTTTTGTCAGTGAATATACATGTTTGGTTTTCATGCGTTACTTTATAAAATTCTTGTGAAACAAACACTACGAAACGACGATATAAATTGACTAGACCAAACACACCCAAGTAAGTATTTTTATCTTGTTTTTTAAGCAAAAATGATAGTACATTTAATAAATATGAGACAAAGGAATGATTCAGGTTGACTAAAATGTATTTTACATCGAGGCTACCACGAAACGGCGTCACAGAAAATTCGGGTCTGCCGCAGGAACTGCCCCATCCTGTGGGGAAGTTCCGACGACATCGATCGTGTAGTAAAAGCTCGTCCATCATATCGGCGTCCGGCGTCAACAATCGAGGAGAAATCGACATCGTCCGTCGCACTCGATGAAACCCTCGACAGCATTTAACGGCTCTTTAATTGTACCCTACATCGCACATAACGTCAACATCAACGCGAATAGCGGTGGGCGATGATTGAGAATGCTTTTCCCGTCGAATCAGAATGAAAAATGACGTTTCCACGATTTTGTTCGCGCGTATTAATGTGTTATTATATCCAAATATAGTCTCTCATTATAGGTATAAACGTCACTGGGTACTAGCGCCGATCGTAATCTGAAAAGTTGTTATTTTTGTTCCTTAATATTCGTTAGTCATGTTTCACGAGCGAACCTGTATACGCACAGAGTCGTATAAAAGAAGTTCTCTGATAAATATTTAATCGTCCGTATCGTTGACGTAAGTCAGACTTTAACAATACTAAACCTAATCCCTAACTGTATGTTTTGTTGCGATTGCTCACATTCGTTATTGAAACAATTTGCGATCAAATTTTGGGTATGATTAATGCGCAAGTAATGCCTTAAATAAACAATTCCGTTGTATAATCGCATTTTTATTTTGTATACCTACAGTACCCACCATAAGTGAGAGCCTGACCAGCAAAATGTTAAAATAAGCAAACAGAGGTAAAACCATGTATTTATAAAAGGATGGGATATACATGGTAAGTCGGGGGGAAGGCCTCAAACTCTAGCGGTGTATGCTGTACGTAAAATGATTTAGAAAAGCTCAAACCATAAACAAACACCATATTTGCATACTCAAGATTTGGATAAGTACTTGGGATTTTGTAATACCTTATCATATAAAATTCGTAGTTAAATTGACCAGTCGTTCGAATATTTATGGTGAGCGCTGTACGTCTCCGAAATGTTGGAGAAATTTTTATTACTTTAATAAGCTGAGAAACACGGTATTTTTTATAGTCCAGTAGTTAGAATATCTCATCGACGTAATTAAAAACTCTGATTACTTCCAAACGGAAATTATCAGTGATTCATCGATGCTGTCCTTACCGTTAGTAAAGTTGAAGGTGATTAAAACTTCATTACGTTGTTGTAGGATGATCAAATCTATTTTTTTAGAAATAAATTGCTACATTTTTTTTTCTTGAATACATTTTGATTGAATCTAAAGTCCAAATGTATTTCAAATGTATTTTACTCTAGAGTGTCACGTTATGATCTAGATTTACTGTATAACATTGACAAAGTTATTCGTTGAAATGTTTTCCAGTTGCGAATCTAGTTACGGAAGCTGTTAAGACATTTTAGTTGCTTTGGTTTATAATTCGAACTTAATAATGTTACAAATTACGTTTTCGTAGATAGGCACATACAGTGATCTTAAATATAAAATACAAAATAGGATACGGTGGCTTAAAATAGTAGAAATAAAAAATACCCTTATCACCTCGATGAGTGAAAAACTCCTGGATACGTATTTCGGCAACTAAGTTGCCATCCTCAGCAGAAACTACGAAGGAA
>JARFOC010000341.1:412085-468729 GCA_031763485.1 Osmoderma eremita | reverse complement strand
TTCCGCGGTGAGTGCACTGACGCGGTAGCGGGTAGGCAGCAGGCGGGCGCGCGGCTCGGCAAGCGGTTGTAGCGCGTCACATGTCCAGGGTCCAGACGGGTCTCGGATCGACGTCTGTTGCTGCTATACGCACTTTTCGCCGCGCACAAAACAGTCCTTAACAGGGAGCGACCCGGGACCCAGATTGGGGTTAGTTGATTACACGCCCCTATTGTATTTAGAATGGTTTTGCAGCTCCAGATCAGCTTAGGTGGCATTTGTGCGCCTCCAATGCTTTCACTGAAATTTGTTATTGATTTGTTTTTGAGGTTTTTTTTGTATGACCATAGATCATCATAAATTCAATGTCTTGTTTTTCGTCCCGATTTTGAATTAATTTTGTTCACTAATACGCTCGAAATAACGTCCGCTCCGTAGTGGATTGTAAACACAAGCGGTTGCCTTGTTCGCTCAAAAACGTAAGAATGCAAAATATGTTAACGTATTCTTATTTAAACGTATATTTGCCTTAAGAAAAAATTATTAAAGTTTAAACCTTATTCCTGTAATTGATGTTAATTGTGTAATAATTAGGGCAAACAAAACTTCTATAATCATATCTAAAAAAATTTCTTTGTTATATTAGGATGAATGAAAATATACGATGTTATAATGTTGAAGAAATCAGTAAATTAAACTGGCATACTGATAACTATTAAATTTTAAATTCAAGCCGAAATCAAATGTTGTGCACCGTTGGCATTGTTTTGCATTTTGTTGAAGTTTTCAGTCTCTTTTCTGTATCATTATCTGAGTTTGGGTTTCTGGATCTAGATTCTATGACAGAGGAGGGTGGCAAATGCCACATATACCTGGGCCACCCATATTGGGGGCCCTTTGTAGCCCAATATGGGATTTAGACGAGCGCCGAACAATTGCACAAAAAATAAATGTGATAAATACGGGGATGAGATACATGTGCTTATTCAGTTTGCAGTGGACCTTTAATAGCCCCATAACTTGGCGAAGATTGCTGCGAGAAAGAAGTAGGCCGCCCTGGATAACAGTTTTCTATGAGAAAATGTCTGTGAAGGCAGAAAATAAGTGTCAATACTTTGCCTGTAATAAAACCAACAGGCTTTATTCCAATTTGAACTGAACACCACGATATATGCCAGAAATGAATTATGAGTTCAGGAAATATTGCACTGATAGATATTCTAGAAAGCGAACTAGTAACAAATCTGCCAAGAAAATTTTCGCGCAGAAGATTTTAGGAAATCTTCAACTAGACGTCTTAAGAAAACAGCTGGGTTGTCCTGGATTTTAGGGACTTAAGTGGGGCGCATGCGCCAATTACTCACAAGCCACACCCCTTTCTACAGGGTCATATAAAAAAAAACCGCCAAAATACAGGAGATAGAATTGATATAGATACTCAGTATCTATAGAATGTTGATAGTGGCGGTCTAAGAGCAGGATTGTTCTCGGAGTGGCAGGCCTGTCATTATTTTTTTCCTTACAGAGTTCTTTACTCAACAAGGTGGTAAGGGCTATTTTTATCTTAAATTTATTTCAAGCCACCGTATCCTATACCTAACCTACTCAGTATCTGATAAATTTAATAAATAATAATAGATAATTTAAAACTATATATCTTGACTTGTATGGATTAATATTATCTATCTATAAATAAAGTGTAAAATAAAGTTAAACCAAGATGACGGCTGTATTAATTATAAAATGCATGTATGCAGTATTGATGCATAGATGGCGCAGTTTGTATTAAAATCACACTTATTTATTTATTATATTTAATTTTGAAGTTATTGCCTTGCTATTTTCAACAATACAAACAATAAAATTTCTTTAAAACTGTCTATATTTTTTTACATACCTAGATTCCCAATTTCAAAGAGAATATATCTATATAAAACATGTTTTGGTGTGTTTATTTTTTGATATGACCCTGTAGAAAGGGATGTGGTTTGCGGGTACCCGATGATACCCGACGCCTCAGGTCCCTAAAATGCAGGATAACCAACAGCTGTCCAATAAAATATCAAGAAGACACGCCAGACGGCTAAATTGCGGAATAAATTCAGTAAAATAATACATACTTCAATGTTTCAAAAATGACTTTTCAATAACACTAACCTCAATAAGTCAATGTGTCAATGTCAGATTGTGACAACCGCACATGTGATCTTTCTAAGTTACTAAGCGAGTTCTTAAATTCATCTACAGCGGAATTTAAGAACTAGCCCTATGTATGATCAAGATATACCCTCTCAATTTCTCTTATGGTAGAGATATAATATTCTTAATGTAATACCAGTCTTTCTAAGACGATTTTAATGACATCCATGACGAAATCGGCATGGTAATTGACTTGGTCAATTTTTTTAGGTAGGTACAATAGGTTTTATTTTTCGGTGAGAATTTAAATTATACCGCCCGGAATTAACCAACCGAATCCGCGAAAGTACTGCCAACTTAAATAAACACAGGGTATTTTATGAGTCTGTCCTGATTTTGTCTAACCGTCAAATTAGATTCGTTTCTGATACAAAATTTAATTTAATTTTATTATATAATTTAAAGAAAATCGATGCACCTTAGATATGTTACTGTAGTTCAACTAAAATACAGCAAATTGATATTTTAAATAGTTTTGTAATCGATATTTTTGGAAATCGATCAGATAAACCATTTAGTGGATCATGGAAGCGTTAATTCCTGTAATAAATAAGTTACAAGACGTATTTAATACAGTTGGATCGGATGCCATACAACTGCCGCAAATAGTTGTTCTTGGATCCCAAGTAAGTGTGAAGAAATGCAAAAAAGGGGTTAGCTAACCTAACTTCTTTTGTGACAGAGCTCGGGGAAAAGTTCTGTAATCGAAAGTTTAGTTGGAAAATCGTTCTTGCCCAGAGGAACTGGTATTGTAACTCGAAGACCATTGATATTACAGCTAGTTTATTGCCCTAAGGAAGATAGAGAACACAGATCTGCACTAGATGGTAATATTAAAATGTAAATTTTAAGATGTACTGCTATTTGTTCTATTGACTGAGCACTGATAATTACAACTAAATCCACTTCATACACATTTGTTCATGTTATATGTAGAATAAGTAAAAAGAATATATATTCTGAATTTGTAATAAATTACTTTTACAGGAACACTTGAGCTGGAAGAATGGGGAGTTTTTCTACATACAAAAAATAAAACATTTAATGATTTTGATGCGATCAGGCAAGAAATTGAAAGTGAAACTGATAAGAAGGCTGGGGCAAATAAAGGGATTTGTGCAGAACCAATTAACTTGAAAATTTATTCAACCAAAGTTGTTAATTTGACATTAGTTGATTTGCCTGGTATAACAAAGGTTGGTGTTTGCACTGAGTCATTAATACATTGTTCAGTTAGATTAATATACAAAGGCAGCTTTTATTGTAATACAAGGTTTACAATTAAAAAAGGAGAAAAAAAATGTTCTAATTTTATAAAACGAAATTTTAAACTTTAGGATATTTGTTTTTATTTACTAAAATATAGTCCAAACTCTTCTTTAATGTTTGTTTCAATATTTTGATAATGCATAAATTTAGGTTCCAGTGGGTGACCAACCAGAAGATATTGAACAACAGATAAAAGAATTAGTCATAAAATATATTGCAAATCCCAATTCAATAATATTAGCCGTAGTTACTGCAAATACAGATATGGCGACATCAGAAAGTTTAAAGATTGCTAAAGAAGTTGATCCTGATGGCCGTAGAACATTGGCCGTGGTAACAAAGTTGGATTTAATGGATGCAGGTAATAAATTATGCAATTATGTTTTGAATTTCTTTGCATTTATTTATGCTTTTTACCCAAGGCACTGATGCAATTGACATTTTATGTGGTAGAGTTATACCAGTAAAGCTTGGTATAATAGGTGTAGTGAACCGATCTCAACAAGACATTTTAAATAACAAAAATATTAAAGATTCTTTAAAAGATGAGGCAACTTTTTTGCAAACAAAATATCCTACCTTAGCTACAAGAAATGGGACACCTTATTTAGCCAAGACCTTAAACAGGCTGTTGATGCACCATATTAGGGATTGCTTACCTGACTTAAAGGTGCATAACTGAAACTTGTAATATATTTTCTTAATTAAAACTTTAAATTGCAGACTCGTGTAAATTTAATGATGTCACAGTTTCAATCACTTTTGTTTTCATATGGTGAAGATATTTCTGACAAGAGCAAAACCCTACTGCAAATTATAACTAAGTTTGCTTCGGCATATTGTTGCACTATCGAAGGTACTTCAAGGAATATTGAAACAACAGAACTTTGTGGAGGCGCCAGGATATGTTATATCTTCCATGAAACATTTGGGAAAACTTTAGACTCCATACATCCATTAGCTGGATTAACCAGAATGGATATATTAACTGCTATACGGTACAGAGTAATTCAAAATATAACAAAAATTAAGTAAACATAATATTTTATAGAAATGCTAATGGACCTAGACCAGCTCTTTTTGTACCTGAAGTTTCCTTTGAGTTACTCGTTAAGCGTCAAATTAGGCGTTTGGAGGAGCCTTCTTTAAGATGTGTTGAGCTAATACATGAAGAAATGCAGCGAATTATACAAGTCAGACATAATTTTCTATTTTTTTGCTTTGTATTTTATTAGCCTGTATTTCAGCATTGTGGAAGTGAAGTACAACAGGAGATGCTTCGATTTCCAAAGTTGTATGAGAAGATTGTCGATGTTGTCACACAGCTATTAAGAAGACGTCTACCAACTACAAATGTTATGGTTGAAAATCTGGTTGCAATTGAGTTAGCGTATATCAACACAAAACATCCAGATTTCTATAAGGAAATAGCTATGGTACCTTCTATGATTAAGTCTGGCGAACCAAATAGGTCTAATAGACCTAAATCTATGTATGGGAAACTTCCAGTCGAAGAACCAGGAGTAAGTTTTATGTAGGGTGTGTATAAATTTGGTTTGGTTCTGAATCGAAAACCTTAATGTGAAAATGTATCACGTCTTCGTATGTTTTTAACAATCACTTTGAAGCAACATGCATTTGGCAACACTGTACTCACATAATAATAATTTTGTTCAAATAAGGAATAGGTGTTGGTTTGTAATTACTGCGTATGTCCAGTTTGTAATCAATTGGAAATCAAACATGTTTTATTGTTTCACCGCTTACATTTGGTGATTTACATGAACTCCTATTGATAGCTATATTGGACTTACTTTTTATATTTTTGTAAACGTCAGTTTTGTTTACATTTTGTATACAAGGTGAGGTATGTTTAGTTGTTTGCGACTAATACTACGAGGGTGGTATGATAAATACCTACGTTCACAAAAACAACGCAATTGTTTTGCATATAGTATGTTTATTTTTCGACATAAACTTCTAGTTGCATATACTCAGTCCAACGATATTCTAACTTTTTTAAGCATCCAAATAATAACAGTTGTGAAACTCTGCAAAATAGATTTCTGTTTCCGCAATGACATCTTCATTAGACGTAAACCGCTTTCCACCAACCCACTTTTTTCATATTACGAAAAAGAAAAAAATCAGGGAGGGGGGCAAAAATGCCGAATATGGTGGATGGGACAACACAGTTACGTATCGTAACTGAGCCAGTTTTGCAGCCGTAGTTGCCGATGAGTCTGCCGAGGCGTTATCATGATGAAAGAGGATTTTTTTTCTTGGCTGGGTGTGGCCTTTTCCTCTTTACTTCAGCGTCGAAACGGTCCAATCAATTAGCATAGTCCTTTATCCAAATAATCTATTGAGACGATACCTCGCGAACTCCAAAAAATCGTCGCCCTAACTTTTCCGGCTGAGGCTTTGCCTTCTTTGGTGCACGTTCGCCGGAAGAAACCCGCTGTGCTGACTGAGCATTGGTTTCCGGCGTGTAGTGATGAATCTATGTTTCATCAACGATCACATAACGCTGCAGAAAGTCACTTGTATTACGTTTAAACATGGCCAAACATTGCGTTGAAGTTTTCACGCGATTCCGTTTCTGATCAGTCGTCAGCAGACGCGGCACCCATTTCGCGGATAGCTTTCTCATACCCAATTTTTCGTGCAGGATACTTTGTACATGTTCAATTGACATGTTTGCCATCTTAGCAATCTCTCTTATCTTCATCCTGCGGTCTGCTAATAAGATATTATGCACTTTATTGATCATATCGTCCGTAGTCACCTCAACAGGACGCCCTGGACGCTCCCCATCAAAGACGGAGGTTCGGCAATGCTTAAATTCATTAAACCAGTATCTGATGGTGGTCATCGATGGTGCATGATTCTTATAAACCGCATGCAACTTGGCATCGATTTCTGCACACGTTTTCCCACCCCAAAAAAGAAATCTAATCACTAATCGGTATTGTTCTTTTTCCTAGATTGTTAAAAAACATACACTTAGTCACTTTCAACAGATGTAAAAACTAAAGTACTCGATGGATCTTTCCGAAATTTTGATAGATGTCGACTAAAGAAACACGGGTAATTCCCATACCATCCTCTTGAAGTGCTTGAAGAAATGTGCTTCATTGTATTGCGGTACGGTTTCCTCCACATTTTTTTTTGTTTTCTTTTGGGTACCCGTAACATTTCTTCATCATCCCTGCAACTACGTATGCCAAATAATTTGCCTCTACGTCACTCGAATCACGATTTCAATGTCTGACTTCTTCAATTAAAAGTATAAACAGAAGCAATAAACAGAATATTTAAACCTAATAGCAATAATTCTAAATGTGCTAAACTCACATCTCTTGACAACATGTGACACTTCAATTTTAGTAAACCACAATGCGCAGGTCACCAACTAAAAATTACATCCAAAATCAGGAATTATTCTAATTGTTGCTAGTAGATTAGCAACCAGTCAGCGCTTTAGTATGACCAGTCAACTATTTATCAGAGTTGAATATTTTTCTTTGTTTGAACATTAATTTCAAAATGCCCATGCCCGTGGCCATTTCCAACCATTGCTAACCGTTGTTTAAACAAAGCTAATTATGTACTATTTATTGTAATAACTATTATGATAAGTTGTCTAAAGAAAAGCTATATAATATAAATAAACGAAGTATACAGATCAATATAAAAGTATATAACAAATATTTGTCAATAATGTGTGGAACACGGACATTGTATGAAACAGGAGTGGCTAATATTCCCTAAATTTCAATCTTCGAAAACAATCTCTTCATCACTAGTAGCAATATTTTATGTTGAGATTTTCGATTCAGAATTTAACAAGGGGTAATGGCACGTGCAGCTTTGGCCAATTTATACACGCCTTGTATTGTACAGAAGTATACATTATTTTCCTTATTATGGAATCTATATTCCAAGTTCCATTCAAATTCTGGTTGGTTTCTTTTTGAATTCGTAGACATCAATCCTACCAACTGAAACATCAGATGGTGAATCAGATTTCTTTAATTACTTGTTTCACATCTTGCCCGCCTCTTCTTATAATGATTTCTTCACTTTCGTTCAGGTATTTTTTTGTTGTTGATTGTTTGAAAATCATCCCGGTCCACACAAATGAAAATCCTTGCTACTTATTCCATTTCTAACTATGTATCTGGTGCTACTAATTTTACTTTAGGAAATTTAGTATAGGCATTTGAACGCCTTCAACATATTTGGAGTTATGGTGTTAATTTATGTTTTTATTTAAGGCTCGTTTGACGAACGATAAGGATGCCACAAAATGGGTTAACAGTCTAGTACCCGTAAATGACACCGAGAGCAAAGAACTTCAGAATAACTTTCACAGGATACCTGAACAACCTAGCCCCGAACATGATATGAGGACTATTTTAAGTCCAGTAAAGCCAGTAAACTTATTACCTCAGGTTCCAAATAGTAGCAATTTTAGAAAACTGTCTGAAAATGAAGAGCACGATTGCGAAATAATAGGTAAGTATTATACCATAGATCTTCAGAACATTAAGGTTCACCAATACTTTTTAGAGCGGTTAATAAAATCGTATTTTTACATCGTGAGAAAATCAATTCAAGATACAGTTCCGAAGGCTGTAATGCACTTTCTTGTTAATTTTGTAAAAGACAATTTGCAGTCTGAACTGGTAACACATTTGTATAAAGCGGATAATGCCGATACCCTCTTAGATGAATCGGAACATATTGCGCAGAGAAGGCGAGAAGCCGCGGACATGTTAAAGGTGAGTATGAGTGCAAAATACGAGGTATGTCCGGTTACTAAGGTACATTTGTGAATTACGGACTACTTTATTTATAGAAATCAAACATACACTGAGTAAAAGCGTGAACTGTCAGCTACTTTTCAACATAATCGCCGCCAATGTTAAGACATTTATCCCAGCGATGCACAAGCGTCTGTAAATCCTCTTCATAAAAAGTGCGATCCAAATTTGTAAAATACTGCCGTACTTCCTCTTGAATTTAGTCGTCGTCTTGAAGCCTTTTATCCGACAAATGAGCTTTCAACAACCCAAACAAATGGAAATCAGAAGAAGCCAGGTCTGGACTATGGGGCGGATGGACAATAACTTCGAAATTGTGTTTCTGAAGCCTGTCTTCGTTTGATTTCAGGTGTGCGGTCTTGCATTATCATGCAACGACCTGATTTCTTTCGTCAACCTACCTCTTCTTTTCTGCAGAATGGCTTTCTGTAGTTTTTCGAGAATTTGACAATAAATATCGCTGTTGATTGTCGCTTTCGGTGGTAAAAACTCTATGGCAAAATGCCTCGCATATCCCAGAACACAGATTGTCTTTTTTGCAGAACTTTGATTTTTTTCGGTGTTGGTGAACTCGGATGCTTCCACGTCATCGAGTATTTTTGATTCGAGGCTATGGTGGTGTATACACGTTTCGTCTCCTGTAACTATAGACTCTAGAAATCCGTTTTCCTGACGATGCCGCCGCCATTCGTTGCATTTTTTGTTGATCGGTCAACCATCTCGCGGACACTTTTGGGTAACGAACTCAGATACGATTTCACTAACAGAGCGTTTACGAATGCCGGTCAGTAGAGCAATTTCCCGTATTTTCAATCTTCTCGAATCACCGTATCGACCTTTAATTGATTCTCATCCGTTTTCGTTGTTTTTTTCGCACACCTTCGGGATCATCGTTCAGAGCTGTGTGTCCACTTTTGAACTGTTTATACCAAACATTAGCTTGTTTTCGACTCATAACGTGTAGACTGCTGTAGATTTACAGTAAAACGGTTTCCAAGTTTAAGAACACTTTATTTGCTAGTAAAATAGTACACTTTATTGTATTATAACTCGAGAAGCTTGATACGCCATTTCCTATCCTTGTATTACATACATGGTATCTATTGAGTATATGTAAAATACAAAATAGGATAGGGTGGCTTAAAATAGTAAAAAACAATAAAAAAATATCCTTACCACCTCGATGAGTGAACGTATTTCGGCAACTTAGTATATTTTTTATTATTTTTTACTATTGAGTATATGTTGCGCCACCTGGTGGTGTCTTTATGTGAGAATTGCCTCTACTGTATCGTTATTGCCAACATAACGCCTTCTCCGTAAGTCTCTAATATTTTTTTTATGAATTGCGGTAGGTGTTTCATTATTTGCATGCAAAATACGAATGACCGCTAGTACTTCAAGCTCGGGATATGTTTCGATCGGAACTGACATTGTGCGGCTGTCACTGCACACGTTGTACTGAATCTAAGGCAATGACAGTAGCCACCTATGTAGTACATATGCACATCTAAAATGCGTGCAAGGTTCAACCTGATCGGAGCGACGTAGGCGATGTCACGCAAACGTACTTTGTTAACCGGACATCCCTCGTAAATAATTTCAATACCTACATTGCTTTCTGCGTTTCTAGGCTTTGCAACGAGCAGCTCATATTATCAGCGAAATTAGAGAGACACACATGTGGTAAGTTGCCATGTGAGCGGAAATCCGGTGAAGCAAATATGTACGCGGTCGAACTAGTCAAATGCATTGTACAGGTTACCAAACTGAACATTATGAATACGGCACGTATTTGTGATCTAGGTAATGTTATCACTATCTCATTAGACGCATTTTTTTCATATTATTTACTCTGATATTTATTAAATCGTTGAAGTCCTTTTATCAAAATAATATTTACCGTAATTTGTATATAAAAGAATAGCCATAAAGCACTTGTTTAAATAATACAAAAAGACGCACATTATACATAATTTCTATCACTAATTTTTATTATGTGTATATAAAAATTATACGTATAGGAATCTACAATAATTGTATTTCATATTTTGATTATATAATTTTAATATGGTAAGCTGTGCATGCAGGAAATGAGAGCAAGACCAAAC
The DNA here is from genome assembly GCA_031763485.1 of Osmoderma eremita. Lineage (NCBI taxonomy): Eukaryota > Metazoa > Arthropoda > Insecta > Coleoptera > Scarabaeidae > Osmoderma > Osmoderma eremita. The sequence continues at coordinate 458,342 of JARFOC010000341.1, read as the reverse complement.
GTAGTCCACTTTAGATATATTTAAGCTCATCTATAATTATTTCATTTTGTTTATTGCATTTTATTTCTTTGTCATTTATTTCTTATATCTTATAGTCATTCCTTTTTGAGATATTGAACTTGTATGACTGCGTTCTTCGTTTTGTCGTTTTCTTTTACTATGGTGATTAAATAAATGTATTATGAATAATTTTTCTAGTTTTATTGCAATTTTATATAAAAGGCAATTGGATGGCAACTTTAAGAATTCAAGGACATTTTTTTTTTAAATTGTATATGTATTGTAAATTAAAATTTAGCGCCGTTGTTTCCCGCCGATATTCCGCACGGGTAGTTCCCACCAGAATGGAAAAGGGAGTGTAAATGAGCGGGAATAGAAAATAGAGGGTAGTCGGTCGTTGTTGGGGTTTCGTTAAGAAAGGAGTTGTTTTTATATTTATATTTGTTTATGTGTTAAATATAGTGTTTGAAAATAAAGTATCTGGATTTATTGAGGCCATCTACATTATATTACATTTCTGAAAAAAAAAGATTTAAATGGTTACAAAGTATACACAGTCTTTGGAAACAACGCTTTAAATTTACAATTTCAGTACTATAGTTCGTTTTTTATTCTAATGGGTGAATTAACTTCAATCGTGTAACGTTATATTTGCTATTTTTGAGATCGCATCACAACAAACAATAATACAAGAGAACGCCGCCGCTATATTTGCTTACAAACATCTTTCAAAACGATGTAAATCATATTATACATAACCTCATTTATGGCTGCGTTCATAAATTCGCTTAACAAGCCACATTCCAGTATGCTCAAAGTGAATAAACAGAAATTTGCGTAGTAATCCCCGGCGGGGATTACTACGTCACTCCTTCGAATAAAAAAAAACGAACTATAGTTTGCTATTAAATTAATAGTTTTTTAAATCAATTTAATATGAATAGAGCTCACGATCTCGTAAGGAATAGATCATGATAACAGGCAGTATCGTAGTTTATACATATATCTACGAAACAAGTACGGGGTTATACTCGAAATATTTTTTGTTGAGTTGGTCATGTGATTTAAGTTTGATATCACTAATCCAAACTGTAATAACGTGAAGCAAGAACGTTAAAGGCGAATGGAGTGCATTGCACGACTCTGACAGTCGTGAGTTCATCCGTTACACTCCTCAAGGTTTGATTATAAATAAAATACATTTCATTTATGTTGCACGTGATATCACTTCAAACAGCTGTTAGAGACTTGCACCTTCTGCTGCGTTATGTTTCTGTGATACATAACAGAGATAACTTATACAGGAGTTCGTCAACTCAATACCAAAAAATGGGAACGTTTTCGGAAGGGTGGGGAGTTAGTTCACGTCTCACTTTATAGGGGCGCTATTCCCTACAGGCGGGAATCTTAAATTTATTGCTCGGATATTTTATTTATTTTTCCAGATATCATCGTGCATGAAAACATATTTTGAACTAAAAGTTCGTTGATTTCAAAACAGAAGTTTTCACGCACGATGATATCTGGGACAAAATCAGTATTACATAATTGGACATAAGGTAATTACCAGAAAAGCAACAATTAATTCACAACTTACACATCACCAAGAAAGTGCAAAACAACATATTGTTTCATGAAACACATACGTATTATGTATCTGTAACCAACATAATTTTACTCAAACACTCACTTTACAACTCGACAATTTTCCTTTGTATTTTTAAAATCATCTTTCTCGCAAACACAACGCAATCAACACTATAGAAACGGTAACATGCATACCAAACTGCGGTCGCATATTTAGGCAACCAATTGTGATATGAGACCTTAATTGGAGAGGGGGCATTCCTATTGTGCCTATAAGAGTTGGACCCCCCGGTTCATACAACGTGAAGTGTGGTATTTTCGAGCTAAACGTGGTTTCAAGTTTCTAACCTATAATAATAATACATTATTTGCCGGTTGTACTTATTAATTAATAATTGTATTTTCTTTCATTATTTCTCCAAATACAATAATGGCAACAAAACCAGCATACAAAGTTGGTAAGTTTTACTGTGAACGAATACATTTCCTACATTTATATGGGACAATTTTTTTCAGCTGACATAAAACTTGCTGATTGGGGTAGGAAAGAAATCGAGTTAGCTGAAAATGAGATGCCTGGTTTGATGAGTCTTCGCCAAAAGTTTGGTAAAACAAAACCGTTAAAGGGGGCCCGAATTGCTGGATGCTTGCATATGACTATTCAAACTGCTGTTCTTATAGAGACATTATTAGAGTTGGGAGCTGAGGTAATTCACTTAATTTATGTTGTAACAGCAATCTATTTTTATTAGTTTTACGCACATGAATATTTCATAAATTGCTGATAAGCTGTGACTTTTCTGTTATGATAATTGTTTTGAACTTTGACTTTGTAAATGTGTGTAAATTTAAACTATAGGAGTTTTTAAAAAGATACTCAGATGTAAATTATAATTTTCCTATTTTTAGTTTTTATCTGAGGCAGTGAAAACATCAACATATGATAAGCTCAATTTCTATATCTTATAGTTATAGTATATCTAAAACATACAGGATGAAACACTGACAGTGATACATGAAACAAACCAACTATTTATGATTCAAAGCAGGCAAGGTTGTTATGGGAAGAGAGGACACATTATTATTTATTACAAGAAATCTGAGTTATGTGTTATTATGTCACACAGAAAGAAACTTGCATTGTTTTAAATGGAATTTATTTTGTAACGCGCGAATGGTATAGGCAGACACTATAAAGGTAAAGATAGGAAACGCTCGTAAGCAGCCCATGCAAAAAACAATTGCGCGCTAATAATTTTCATGTGATTTTAAAATGACAAAACGGGAATACAGGGGCTCCAGCTTGCTGCATAAAACCATTGAATGGAAACGTGTATTACTGGTCACATACCCCCAAAAATGGCGCTCCCTATGAAACAAAAATAATGTCTTGAACTAAAGATACGCAAGACCGGTTAGAATGAGTCTGAAATTGTATTTAGGAGGCTTTAGAAAAATTAGAAAAACATGCACGAAAAATAAAGAGTAAATAACCACATAGGAGGCTATCACCACCTCCTATATACAGGTATAGAAAATGTTCATTTTGGATGCCGATTTCAATGTATAATTGTTAGAACGTTAACAAATCGATCCGTACCGTGGTACCGGCAGTTGTTGGGAATACCGCAGTCGGTAGTGCTCTCTCCCCGGGTAAACATAAATGTACGCCTCAGATTACTGCGATCAGGGCTGCCCGCTCGCTTGCGTATGCATGTAGCGAAGGCAGAGTCTCCACCACATGCATATACTGCATTGGCAACTACGACTGTTTTTATGCATATGTTTTGCTCCTTAGCAGATGTGATATTTCCAACTGTGTAAATGATACACTTGCAGTCTATCTGGCCATGCGCGTCAGCAATTTCCATATGATGACATATGACAGGAGTAGCTTTCTATATAAAACCATTGAACGGAATTTTAACACAACTGACGTGTATCACTGGTCATATACAAAAAGCACCGTAAAGTGGCGCTCTCAGTGAAACAAAAACAATGCCTTGCACTAAAGACACGCAAGGCCGGGTAAACTGAAAGTGTATATTTGGAAGGCCGTGGTCGCCATTAAGCTTCTTTACTTAACAGATGAAACCATAGATAGCGCTAGAAATCACACGGTTATGGATGCATCTTAATATACGTATTTCTCCATGAAAATGTCAGTTATACTTTTCTTGATGTTTTTAGAAAGTGTATTTAACTTATATTTAATAATATATGATTATACACTATTTTTAATATTTTAAAGTCCAATACCATAGAGTCAATACTTGTGTGATCCACACGTAAAAGTAAAATTTCAAAAATTACACGTATTCTGCACTTTAGCCGAAAAAAATAATAAAAGCGTTAATAGAAAATGTAGTGTGTTCTTACTGGCTCCCTCTTTCAATAAAACAATAAAAACGGTATACATTCCAGTTCAAAAAAAATATAATGACCAATATTAGAATTTTGTTATGGCAACGAAAATGTGTTCTCTGTATGCAACAACTTCCCTGCTCCGAATTTTAAATATTTGCTTTGTTTCTGATATTTAATACCTCTTTAAGTGGGCTACCCTGCAGATCGAGTTGATTTCATAGCATTTAAATCTGAATAGGTACAATGGTCCAGTTGTAATATATTCAGCACCCAGGACCATGCTGCAGCTGCTATTGCCAAACGTGGTATACCAGTTTATGCATGGAAAGGTGAAACCGATGAAGAGTATGTTTGGTGTATTGAACAGACACTGGTTTTTCCTGATGGTCAACCTTTGAATATGATACTAGATGATGGTGGGGATCTCACAAACCTTGTTCATGAAAAGCATCCGGAGTATCTTGAGAATTGTCGTGGTTTAAGTGAAGAAACAACTACCGGGGTTCATAATTTATACAAACTGCACAGGAAAGGTCAACTAAAAGTTCCAGCCTTCAATGTAAATGATTCTGTTACAAAGGTATAAAATAGAATTTATTGCATTAAAAACGTGTTATTGATTCTTTCTTAATTCCAGAGTAAATTTGACAACTTGTATGGATGTAGAGAATCTCTAATTGATGGAATTAAAAGGGCAACTGATGTTATGTTAGCTGGTAAAGTATGTGTGGTAGCAGGCTATGGCGATGTTGGAAAAGGTTGTGCCCAGTCTCTCAGAGCTTTCGGAGGGCGGGTGATAATTACCGAAATTGATCCCATAAATGCCTTACAAGCAGCAATGGAAGGCTATGAGGTTACTACAATGGACGAAGCCAGTAAGGAGGGTCAAATTTTTGTCACGACAACAGGTTGCAAAGATATTATATTAGGGCACCATGTCTTAAACATGCGTGAGGATAGTATCATCTGCAATATTGGACACTTCGATTGCGAGATAGACGTAAGCTGGATTGAAAAGAATGCTGTGAAGAAAGTCAATATTAAGCCCCAAGTTGATAGATATGAATTATCAAATGGAAAGCGTATTATATTATTAGCGGAAGGGCGACTGGTCAATTTGGGTTGCGCTACTGGTCATTCTTCGTTTGTCATGTCCAATTCATTTACGAATCAAGTTTTGGCACAAATAGAACTTTGGACGAAACCAGGGGAATACGCTCTCGGCGTCCATATGCTACCAAAGACTTTAGATGAAGAAGTTGCACGTCTGCATTTGAAACATTTGAACGTGAAACTTACTACTTTGACAGAAGATCAAGCGAAATACTTGGGCATTCCTGCTGGGGGTCCGTTTAAACCAGACCATTACCGATATTAAATGGCAAACTCTCAATATACGGAGAAAATTTTAATTTCATCGCTGTATAACGTTAATTTTATATTCTCACAATTAAACAACCGACTTTTGTCATTTCGTCGTTTCATGATATGCTTGCCAAGCTTTGTAAAGCAGACAGATATGTAGATAGCTTATGATTAAAAAAATACGAAAACTTTCAACGCTAAACAGAACGTCAAAATAACAAGTGTCAAGTAAATGCGTGGACAACTTATCTATGAAACTGCCAACGCTCTAATTGAAGAAATCCCACATGGACGAAATGTCACTAGATTTGACATTACTATGCATTTGCTGAATGTGAAATTGTTTGTTTGTGTTGGTATGATTTTAACATTATCTCCGCCAAAAGTCGGCTATTTCCTTGCGAGAACTATAAAGAGTTATGTGTATGTACAAAACTACATGTACAACATAAAAAAAAATAAAAGAGATCCAAACTATTTTTTGGTTTAATATATGTATAGGGTGTGTATAGATTTGGGCAACAGCTCAACATCAAAATATTGTACCTTCATGGGTCTTGTCGTCGGACTATAACCCACAAACACGTATCAACAGACATCGTCTGTTGATAAGCTGCAATTTAGATTTAAACAAATTAAGGTAATATTGCTGAATCGTGCTTCCATTCTCAACCGTTACCGAGTACCTATTTAATTCGCATGCGCAATGGTAGACCTATTTGGCGGAATTAATTTGAATTTAAAATTTCCCGTCTTTGGCTTTCTTTTATAAACTTATTGCTAAAATTTAGTAAATATAATGTTATATTTCTTATCAGCACTGATATTGTTGTAAGTGACTTCTAACCATATGCGTAACGAAGTATGCAATATTCTGGGAGACCGAAGGTCATTAATAACAGGTTGTGGAGGAAAATTCCATTACAGCGTGCCTAGAGCATGCAGAAAGGTTCAATGTGAGCTATAAAATCATTCGTTTCGCTAGAAAAGAGGCGGAAGTTAAGCAAATGAGTTCCACATGAACTGTAAGATGATAACAAATAGTCATATTGCCATTTGTTCGGCAAACATTCCACGCAACGATAATGAATCAATTCTTGATAGGCTGCTAACCTGCGACAAAGAGTGGATATTGTACTCAAATTCTAAGCGTTTATATCTGTAATGTATTAGATATTATCTTTTATTTGGATAACCTTGTATATACGCTAGCATGTTTTAGCGAACTCTTTTTATGTTAATATTTCTTGTACTGTACATATGTTGTGGGCCAATACATACATTGAAAGCCGACCGTCTTTCGTTACATACATACTAGCGACAAACACTTTTCTAACGACAAACATAACAGTATCATTAATTATCATTTACTGACTCGGTACCACACTCCACTGTTTATTACGAGTTTTTGGAAAGGGATCAAACGATCACTTCAGCTAGTACAAGCAGCACTCATCCAAAAACAGCCTTCTTCGATCAATCGAAAGAAAGTGGTATTTTACAAAATAACACAAGACCGCATACAGCAAGTGACACGGGAAAAAAATTCTGAACTTGGCTGCGGAACATTACCACACCCTCCAGATTCTCCTGACATTTCGCCAAGTTATTACCACCTTTTTTGTCTCTTGACAACTGTTTCAAGCATAGATGGTCCAAAACTCGAGCTGATGTAATATAGTTCGTCAATTTTTTGATCCATAGTTCTACAATACCGGCATACAAAAATTGATGTCACGTTGGCAAAGGTCATTGAGTGTGATGGTAATTGCTCTAATGGATAATAGTGTATTATTGTTTCCTAATAAATATTTATATTTTAATTGATATAGTTCGTTTCTTTTATTCGGAGGAGTGAGGTAGCGATCACCTATTACAAAGGCAAATTTCTATTTATTCACTTTGAGCATACATCGAATGTAGCTTGTTGGCTAATTTATGAACGCAGCCATAAATGCGGTTTATATATATGATGATTTACAACGTCGCTTTGAAAGATGTTTCACAGCTTTTCAGCAAATATCAAATGTAATTGGGCCACGTCAAACGATTGAAGTTAATTCACTCCTCCGAATAAAAAAAAACGAAGTATAGTAGTATACGAGTAGTGTTACCAAATGTATGTTTCTTTCAAGTGGTGCCTGGAAACATACCAACATTTTAACATGTCGATTCAGAACTGAACAAAGAATGCAATTTGCACCAATTTATACACATTCTAGATTTGAGTGTGCATCGTTTTGGGAAAGGTATAACCAAAAGACAATTATATCTTGCATTACATTTACAAAGATTATATATTTATTGTATTACTTAAAAAATATACAAAATAAAAAGAAACCAGTGCTTGCTGAGCTTAAAGAAAATATTTATTTCATTAGCAATATCTCGAACTATAATTTACTTCAATGTGGGTAAACTTAAATACTAGATTAAATCACGTTTGACGTACACGCATTCTCCAGTTTGCATCCGTTAGTCAGCGCACGTTTTTAGCATTTATGTATACACATATATATATAATTTCTAAACGAAATATAAGTACGTAGGACACAGAATGAAACATTAATTGTTAGAGGTACACCACCAAGTAATGAAGAACATGTACACTTTTTTTACCATTAATATTTAAACAATTTAAATAAGATTACAAATTAGGCGTAAGACTACAATTGTTCAAGGCAATAGTGGCCGGAGTGTTCAATCAGGAAAGTTGTCCTCTACGCGATCGGTTTCTCTTCGTGGATTGTAGGGCTAGTTGCAACGGATCCCGAACGGGACCTCAGATTGTCGTCTAAGCTTTGCTGGGAACCGGAACGAGAAACGGTAGTGCCGACTTTGGTCTGAAAATGAGACTACATATCGAAAGTGGACGTTAATTTGTACAAAACTACGAATAACGATGTACTTAGCTAGTTCTGAACTTTGGAAAACGCAGACAATAGAATATCTACTACGGGCTGAACAAAAAATATTGACCGTGCCGCTTCATCAATATATTAACCTTAGTAACGAGTTGCCATACGTTATTACTGTAGTATGAACTATTACAAAGTTACAAATCAAATATGGTTTGTAACTTGGCTAGGGTTGCTGTCAACTATTTGTTATCTGACGTTTGTCAGTTAGTATTAGTCTCATTTGCTGTTTAATTACCGTTCATTCTTTCCTCGGTTATCTTGTATTTAATTGAATATTAATATGAAACTTTTTCTCAGTGCAACAAAAATTACATAAAAAATTATGAAAGAAGTAGTTCACGTACAAGCACATAGATGGCAGATGGCAATTCATAATATATGTACATTTGCCGCATTTACACTGTCGCAATCAAGCGGCACGGTAATTGGCTTTGCTCTCTATAATTGGATGGAAAATTCCTGAATCAATGTGGTAAATTAGTATATATATTGCTTTCATTAATAAGTTGAACAGTTGATGTCAAGTTCAAACATTTACAAAAAATGATTCCAAATAAATTCATTACATTCGTATGATGCAGTGCTTTATTGTATAGGACCAACATAAACGCTAGTAACAACAAGAATAAAGCAATATAGTATATAAAGGCTTCAAATAAATATTTCTTATTAAATTATTAGTTCCTATACTAGGTCTGTTCCGACGCCCAGTTTGGTGACGGTTCGCGATCACGTGAACCAATAAGATAACATTTAAATTCTCAAGGACTCAAATCCGATTGGTTCACGTCACCAAGAACCGTCAGCAAACTGCGTGTTGAAACAGAGTTACTATTATATCAATTAGTTGGCAATTTCAATTAATTAAAAAAAAAACTTCACAACCGGCAAGCATTTTGTAAAATAAATGTGAGGGAAATATTAAATGGTAGTTTTAAAGAACCAAGATTAATTAGATATTATTAATTAGTTTCTTAGCATTTATTTATTTATGCTAAATAAATATGCATGCCGAATGTAAATACACCTTTACCTTTACATTTTCATATGCTGAACCCATCTTTTCCTCGAAAGATTTGAACGAATCAGAATGTCTCATCTGCCCCAACTTATTTGATATATTTCCGGCTAATCCGCCAATCACAGAAGTGGTTTTTTGATATCTGAAAAGAAAATATATTACTTCAGAGTGATTTAATAAGTAAGTTGACGAAGGTTGTATCAAAAATGAGGTACATACGTCAATGCAACGTTAACAAATAGAAGTGCTACGAAAGATATAGAAATACATGCACAAATAATTACGTACTAACACAAAAACTACGTTGAAACATAAAGTGCTGTTTGTATTAAGATAATGATACATATGCAAGTTAAAAAAAAACAGTAATATACGAAGTGCTAAAATATTAAGATGTATCGTTTAAAGTCTATCTTAGCGATTTTATTGTTCCTTTGAATAGTACCTAAGTTTTTGAACGACCCTCGCATATTGATGTGTAATTCGATCAAACCGCAAAATTGTTGTTTTATTCATGCATTATGTAACAAATACTTACATTGGGGCATCAGTAACGGCCTTAGTAACCTGACCTACTTTAGTTTCCACCGTTTGGTAACTAAATAGAAATAATTTCTATTAGATATACACATGCAAGATTCTTTGAAAAATTTTAATTGCAGCATTTAGAAAAAAGTAAATGAAATAATCATAGAAATTAAAATTAGAGGATGCAGTATGCTCATTTCCGTGTTTAATACTTAAACCAACTCATGCACAAAGGAATTTGGAACGTGTTGCTAAACCCAACAATTTTACAACTTTCTATTACTCATTTGCGTACGAATTGATACGTGTGCTATAAATCTTTTTGAATGATGTCGCTGGAACGCGGTTATGTAGCAAATTGTTATTATTGCAGAACAGAGAAAACATCACCTGAAACGCGAAAAGTAATTCCACTTAATTGATAATTAAAGGGCGGAAAATATCGTATTAATCTTATTAAACTATACTTCAGAATAAGTATTTTGCTGTTTATTAATTGCTGCTTATTGTGAAGTTTTGAGAGATATGTATTAATGTGAAGATATTGGATGCATATAGAAATTGTGTAAAGTGCAGAATAGCATGCTTATTGCGGGAGAAGTGCAAAATGATTTTATACCGATATTTAGTAATGTTCTAACTACAGATGCTGCACGTATTATTTAATATTGAAGCAACGAATTTGATGATGCCACCATGTGTTGCAGTAATTTATTATAGGGAATAGCATTCATAAAAATCTTAATATATATATCAGGCTTCGATAATAATTGTATTAATAACATTATCGAATATATCAAATAAAACCAAATTATAAAAATGATACCAATTTTGGCATATAGATAATTTTGGTGTATACGAATCATGATATATAGAGTTGGCACTCCGAGCGTTCGGCCAGTAGCGCGTGCTTCCAATAATTGCAAGGGGTTTATTTATTCCGACAGATGAAAGCTGTATCACAAACTTTACAAACTATATTAGCTTCATCATGTATTAAATCTGGAAATTCGGTACTACGTGATACTACAACTACTACAAAGCAATGGCTAGCCTAAATCTCATTCATTCAGTTTAACCTATATCTATCTCCTGGTATGTTACTAATCATTAATTAGTCATTATTACGACCCCTGGCAGATGACCCAACGCGGCTAGTCATTATAATAGTTGGTGACTCTTACGGAAATCATGGACTCGTTTATGATATCCAGCGGGTTGCAAAATTCTATACACACCTTACAAATTTCCAGTATTAAAAAAAAACCAGTGAACGCTAGGAAACTTATATTTTTATCAACCATTTTCCATTGAACAGAAACATTACAAAAACAAAAATAATTAACGCAATTATTTCCGAGGAAAAATTAAAAACAGAAAAATTCGTCGCGCAAAAGCCTACATACAGTAAGACAAATGTAATTTAATTTTCTTTTTACACTTTCTCCATTCGGTCATGCGGTTGATGATAGGAATTCACTTATTTCCGAAACCCGTGCTCCGAATTAATCAATCAATGAGATGAGGAGTGATCAGATATAATGTGTTTAAAATGGTATTATTTATTAGTATTATTAGTTAGCGAATCATCCATTTGATTCTGTTCATGCGTTTCTTATGCACTTTTGCTGTACTTACGTCCAACATTATTAGTTTTTGTCAATATTGCGCATGTGCAGAAACCAGAACTTGCACACAGTACGCTACACCACATTAAATACTGGTGTACAGTTCTAAAATCTGAGTTTAACATTTCCTTTTCAATGCCTCCTTGGCATTGAAAAGATAAGATCCTCTGTAATTTCAGCCCAAGTCTTTCTACAAGTATTTTTAAAGGAATACAATATAATCATCCTTACTTTTCTTTTAACCTCATCTTAGACATGCTTGGTGGGGTTACAGTATGACGAAGCTGTTGGTACGTTATGTAGTGGTTGTACGCTTTAAATCATCTGGATAGAATATTCATTTGCTATCAAGTCCTAACCATTCTACAGTTTGTGGAAGATTATTATGCAATATATTCTAATACTGTCGATTCATTGTGCTTTCTATGAAAATTAAATTTTAAACCCCAGCCTCACTAATAAATAATACCATTTTAAACAAATGTAAAACGAGAACTTATGGGAGCTTTCACAGTTTATAATACTTCCACGGAAACTATTGGGTTAATTGATTTTTCTTTTGTTCAACAATGAACAGAAGTGTAAGTTTTATATTTTTTTATAATATTTTGCACACTTGCGTATGACAAATTCAAAAACTTTGCCTATATTTCGGTAGGATTTGCCTTCTTGAAAATACCTAATTTAAATTTTTTTATACTCTATTTGCTTTCCTTTACTCATTATTTTGTTTTTAAGTCGACCTGATGAAAGTATTAATACTGAATAAAAATGCGTAAGTGACTAAATCAGCGAATAGAACGGGGTACATTTGTCGGAAAAAAACCCCGCAAACAGCTACTACACAAGTATCTTTTGATTTGTATTTAAACTTTTGTCAAGCGTATTTTTTTTATTTTCGGCGAATTTACTCTTATCTATGCGACAAAGAAAGGTTTGTTTAGTTTTCGTTACTGTTTATTCTTGAACTATAAATAAACTGCATACTTACATTTGTAAGTAAAAATGCTTTATTTTCTTTCTAAGTGATGTTTGTGTGGTGTATTTAAACTTTAGTCTTTCACTGTACATACATCTTAACTGTAACAATGGACTAATATAACGTTCAAAAACTGAATATTTTCAGACGAAAGTCAAACAATAATTTGATTTATGTGAGTTTAAGTCAAGTTTGATGTTACTGTAATACAAATGTTTGGCATAAAAGTAGTGTCAATCTATGAAATACGTATTACGTCATCGGTTTTGGGAGCTAGAATAGTTTTGCATACACTTTTGACACATTTTGTGAATGACATTATGCCATAAAAGCTTGTATAGAAGAATGAATAGAATTTTGGTTAGCATTACGCATCCTGTCAAGTTTGAAATATATGAGATTTGGCGCGATAATCTGTTTAGTTGGGTTGGCAGACCAACAGAGGGATAGGCACACAATTTTAACGTTAAGTGCCCCATCGAGTCTATTATAGACTGTTTAGGGGTGTGTAGACTTTGGCGTCGGCCGCTTGACATGTCGGTAAAAGTTTTACCTAGTTTTGTGTTATTTCCCCACTGTTGACTTTAGTTCACGTATTCTACGATGACATTTTGTTGACGTATGTATCTGTATATCTCAGATTAAGTTTAATTGCTCTCTAACCACGGGAGGCGAAGTAAATTATAAGTGGAGTGATACAAGTTCTAGTTTACGTCCATGTGGTAGGCGGCGCTGTGGTTAGTGTACTTCCGGTACAAACGGTAATGCGGGAAGCCATTTTATTGTTGATGTTTTTCAGATGCAGTAAACTGCTTGCGCTTGTTTGGTTTGGTCAGTTTTGTTCTAGAATTTTCTTGTGTTGTTGTTATAATTAGTTAGTATAGTGATTAAAATAGTACAGACATTGATTAGTTTTGTTCGCAGCGCAGTCAGAAACTATCCGAAATTGAACGACGCATGCGCACTAATTGCTATGCGTTCGCAGTGCTACAAATGTCATATCTTGACAGTTTGAAATTTATAATTCGGTGTTCGCAGAGTAGTAGGATTGCAGTTATAAACGGTTAGTGATTAGTCCATGAAGTTTACGGATTTCAAATTCGCACATGCGCATGTAACGGAATTCATTGAAAATTGTAAGTTGTTTTAGGGTTACATACGTATATTGTCAATTAATTATATTTCCTTATTAGCAGTGCCTCCCATAAAGAGTTGTGTAACTAATTCTGAAGACGGATAAGCATGTGTGCGGGAAATATAGTAATTTAAAAATGCTGCGCAGCGGATTTTAATTTACTTCCATATGGTAGAGGGCATAAAACGCAATTGCGATTTCACGTTATTAAGTTGCCATTCTCTACTATCCCTTATCTCTGTTTCTAACCGAGTATAAATTTGCCAACTTCTTTCCATGATACCATAATTTACATATGTGTTACTTATATTGTATACTATCATTAATATAATCAGTTGCTGATAATGATACGCTTGAAATAGCATTGTTGAGGCAAACAATAAAAAGGGTTAGTTGTATTTTATATTAATGTTTGTACACACAATGCATTTTACCAGTTATCAATAAGTAGCCATAGATGATAATTTAATTAATTAAGAGCAACACACTTTTATGTATTTGTGTATATTGCCCTACTATTTACAGATAAATAGATAATTTTCAATTGAACCCTATCGAAATGAAAAATATAATACGCACAAATATCAATTCAATCCTGTAATAATACTCCATAAGTTTTCAGGCATACTGAAAATCGGCTACATGAAAATGCCTTCTTTAATTTGATTAACTGCGTGCCAAATACAGATTAGGGCTTATCGCTTGTTTCCTTCTTCAGTCGTGATAAAAGTAGATTAGCGAGTTAGATTAGATGCAAATTAATGGTAATATGAACATATCAAACGAAATTGCTTCAAACTTGTCTAATATCTGTGTATGAAATATTTGTTATAGGCATACGTGAAGTGAACAGGAGAAAATATAAAATACCAAAATTCAACATTTAATTCTATTTAAATTGAAATCAAGAATTCAATATAGGGATATGCACATAATAGTAGCGTTATTTTTGCAAGCAATCTCAGTGAATCTCAGCTCACTAGAGAGATTTACTTCGCTAAGTCCCTCTAGTGAGCTGAGATTAACTGAGATTTCTTATAAAAAGAACGCTACTATTGCAACGAATTTAACTTTCGGACCTAACCTTGGGTTCGGTATAATTAAACAACACTCACCTTCTAATTACATTAATTCACTTTATTAACTATAGCTCTCGCAATTAAACAACCGACTTTTGACATTTCGTCTTTTCATGACATGGTTGTCACACATTACAAAGCATATATGGTTTAACAGATATACAGATAGGTTATGGTTAAAAAAAATACGAAAATTATCAATACTGAGTAGAACGTCAAAATGACAAATGTCAAGTAAGTGCGTTGACAGCTTACCTTATCTATGCAATTGGCAATTGAGGAAATTCTACGTGGACGAAATGTCACTAGAATTAACAGTACTATGCATTTACTAAATATGAAGTTGTGTTTCGTTGTGATGATGATCTTAACATTATCACTGTCAAAAGTCGACTGTTTGGATGCAAGAGCTATAATCTCTGAATTCAATTATACACACAATTCGTTTAATAATTCACAACTTCAACGATTAAGTATTTAGAAATCAACGGAACGAAGAAGAAATATCTCGAAGTAGGAACAATTCTAATCTCATAAATTCAAAGAGCCAATAAGAGTGCGCGAACGGCTTTAATCACATATGTTCAAGGAGCCAATCATAGTGCGCATTTACAATTTGAAACCAATGTGAATTTAAACTAACGACAAGCTTTGTACAATTGCCACAAGATGTTGCGATGATACCGTTAGATATGCCGTGACAATATGTTAATATTGATATAGAACTTCAAATTATTATGGTAATGTTAATTAATATTATCCAACTTTATGTTTACCATTAGCTGCTAACACATGCGAAAATAGTGTTGACCTTGCCCTATCCAATTTCCATTTCATAGCATGAGGCAAAACTACATGAAAATTTTAAAAGTTCCTATAATGCCTGCGCACAGAATCAAAACATAATAATTTATACTTATCGCTGCGATTTGATGTTTTAGGTTTGAAGTTATTGCTGTTGTATTGAAGTAAACAATTATAGGGTAAAATTTGTGTTTTGTATTAGCAGCACTAAAGCACTAACTTACTTTGGCTGACCTTTTAATCGAAAATTAAAGGTACTAAAGGTATCAACATTTTACCATCCGTTTATACCGAACTTAACTTGTACTGCAACACCTTATGCTGATTATAACTTAAATTTATATATTTTCGTGATTTTTGTTACTTGTACTAAATTGCTTTAAAATGTGTAGATGCAAATTAATTGATAAACATTTAATGTGAACTATCACTATGTATAATAATCATATAGATTTATCTTAAAGTTAAGTTCTGTTGTACCATGTCATTAATTTTTGATCTCCTATCCTATAACACGGTACATAATACATATATTTTCCTTCCTAGCAAATAAATTTTTTTTAATATTCTTGAATCATTCTACTCCCTGAATTGTTCGCTATCACAGATTCATGGACGATATTAGGTCAAGTAATGGTGTCAATCTTATGCCGAGGATTTATAGAACTTTTTCCAATAGGAGCGAAATAGGACCAGATAAAAAGCAATCGCGCAGTTTCAGATAAAATAATTAGATTGATTTTTTTACGTGAGGTACAAACATATATTAATTAAAAACGCAAATAGTCACAAATTTCGTGAAATTCAATGTACGGGGATATAAATAAATAAACAGATTCCCTTCCGAGACAAAAACAGTTAACTCTAGATAACGAAATAATCATCGCATAATAAATAAAGTACTTAGAACAAAAGCAATTTCGGAACAATTAACGAATCGTAATTGAATATTGGAGTAGAGAACTTACACATTACTTTCTTTTACATTCTTTATGCCCTGATTGACATCCTCCGTGAGTTCTTTCCAAACCGTAATGCCCAAGTTTCGTTTCAGTTCGGAACTTCGTCTGATTTTTGCCGATAGTACAGCACGCAAGGTGGCGATATCCTCCTCGATCACGGCCAATTCGGCCTTCCATTCTTCTTCCTGTTTGTATTTTTCCTCCAACGTCATGTGAGATAAATCGGTCGGTGGTGGTAATTGATCGCCCGCAGCCATGGCGTCGTCTAGAAAGAAACAGAAACTTAGCTAAAAGGTATTTATAGGTTTATGAAAAATTTAGGAACGTGTAAGTTAAACCAAAGAACTACCTGATGTTTATAATATTGTCATCAAATTTTGTAAAAACCACTTTATTTTATGCAAAGTTGGATAAAATAATAATGATAATATTAATTTTATTGATGTCCAACAGATTACTTCATACAAAGGACAAAAAAATAAAAATACATTACCAGAATACAAAATACAGACTTGTACTGAAAAATACAGAAAATAACCAAATACAGAGAAAAAGAAAAAGGTATTAATAATCGATCGGCGAAATAAGAGTAAGTAGCCAAATAAGTAAAAATAAATACAGCGAACAGGAATAAAAATGTTAATAACAGGAATTATAAAGATAATGTTATATCTGTTTAAGTTAGTTGTTCCTTAGCTATAGTATGTTAGAAAGAGGGGTAAAATTGATGTCGCAGAGGACGATATTAAATTAAATGTGCGTGACATAGGCACTACGGGAGAATTCAAGGTAGAATTAAGGCGAACATATGGAACATAGAAAGAATGTTTGACGAGAGAAAGGACGGGGTCGCGAAGCTTGTGAGAGTAGATTTGGCGAGTCGATCCTTGAACGGACCAAGTTGTAAACTAATTTTATTAAATACAGCTGGCGTCTAACTTCTAACTCGATGGTAAATCGCCTAAGCAGAAGCTGATGGTCGAACCCGCAACTGGGATAAGCATTCTCCTCCTTAAACCATAAATACTTTAAAAAATTTCTCTGTACGCCCTCAACAGCTAACTTTTTAGAAACGCAGTAGGGATTCCATATCATGCAACCGTACTCTAGTCTAGGTCGAAGATATGTAAAATATAGGAGCTTGATAGTGTTAATATTGAAGAGGGCGCTGTTCCCAATCAAAAATCCTAACATCTTCATTGCGGAAGATACACAGCACGTCTGCACAGCAAACGTAAACTAAGCATTTAAGTAAATACCCAAATCCTTCACTGTTGTGTCCCGTACAAGAGACATTCCATCAATACTGTAGTGGAAATGTATTGGTTTGATCTTTTTTGTAAAGCTTACGACCTTACATTTTCCAATATTCAAATGAAGTTTGTTTGTAATACACCAGTCATTAATCTTGTTTAACTCTTTTTGAAGTGAATAGGAGTCAAATGTATACGCCACAGATGCAAAAATTATAAGGTCATTAAGGGACCTAAATTTGACCCCTGCGGGACTCCAGAAGTGGCACGATAAATGTATGATGTATGTCCATTATATGTAATATATTGCAAGCTATTTGATAGGTAGGATTTAAAGAATGATGTTAATACATCACTAAAGCCAAATGTCTTAAGCTTCTCTAGAAGTAAACAGTGGTTTATATGGTCAAATGATTTAGAGATGTCTGTAGATAGTGTCTACCTGGCCCGCTGAAATTGGGTGAATTCCGCAAAGTTCGTGATAGTGGACCTCCGTTCCATGAACCCATGCTGATGTTCAGATATATAATTTTTAACCAATGGATATATATGTGAGTAAAATAAAATAATAATAAAATAAATCTTATTTTCTTGGTATGCCACAGTTATGCCCAAGAGAGCTGTCGGTAGATACTAAGTTATACATCAAATAATAATAAAATGTATAAAAAAATAGTGGTAAAATAAGCTTAAAAAATAAATCCGTAAAATCTGATAGGCCTATGATATATATATTTTCAAAATTTTCTAGATATTTCAGGTTCAACTGGTTTTCAAATCACACATCACAATCATTACTCCTCCCGCACAAAATATTAATTAATTCGGGACGATACGTGTTTCGGGAATACGTGGATTCCCAGTCGAATAACCGAATGAGCCTAAAAATAACTAGAAACATGCACTACTTTTTCCTTCCTTCATTCCCTCTACCTATGTATGCATAGGGCCATGTATGGATAGTTTCTAGTTCTTCCTCCTTTCGTTCCCTCTACCTATGTATGCATAGGGGGAACGAAGGGAGGAAAAGTGGTGCATGCTTCTAGTTATTTTTGCGCTCATTCGGTTATTCGACTTGATAATGGGAATCCACGTATTCCCGAAACACGTATCGTCCCGAATGAATTAATATTTTGTGCGGGAGAAGTTTATACGAACAGTGTTCATGGTGCTGAACGTAAATTGAAAAGATCACAAATGGTTTTTCACGTTAGTATTAAGTTAATATCAGCATATAATGTTACATTTATTGTATGATATATTACTGATACGTAACTGTGGCTGAACTTTGGAAGGTAAATATATAAAAACGTATTTGACCTGCCTGAATCATTATACACACATACATATGATCTAGAATCAGACAAAGTGAATGCCCCCATTTCCTATAATAAAACAACTTACCATCATTATTTCCGTTACTAATATCCAAATATTTTCGAAAATTACTGTCTTTAGGCAATCTAGCTAGATACGGTTTCGTAAGATCAGAGTATGTTACGCGAACTTGCCTCTTGAAATTATTCCGAAAAAACGCACCAACGATTGCGTTCGCCCGCTTAACATTAAAGAATTCCGTTTCCACGTTAACAGATTCATCGTTACCGTTAATACCCTGTAAACTATTGAAATTTATGTCGTCGAAATCCAATTGACGGAGATCGAACAGTTCCAGTTCATTTTCTAACACGTCGCTTTCATCTAAATACTCGACATCGTCGAGTTCGTCTAGACTGGGTGTCGAGGTCGTCACTTGCGGATTAAAATAAGGATCTTCGATATAATCCAAACTGGTTTGTTCCTCTTCGGCACTGCCAGGGTTCATCATTTAGGGAAGCAAATACACGGACGAATATCACATATCGAACAATACTGACGTGTAAACTTTTCCGAAACTACCTTTACCGATTAATTAAAATAGAACCAGCTGTCATGTTTCTTACGTGAGGACTTATCCGAATAGCTTTCTCTACACTTCTTTAGGAGCATATGCAACATTCAATACACAATAAAAAACCGCTCTGTGAAGACAATTACGGATTCTACAGGTATCAAGAATTAACGTACACAAATGATATTTTCTTTGAATAAGCACAAACTATTGAAAATAATATATTTGCTTTCCCTTGCAACACGTTTTGTTGATAATATTACAAAATACATTTTTATTTTAATAATGAAATGTGTACATATTAACGAAAACACGTCAAAGTGCTAAACAATGTATCTTACCTATTGTGGGGCTTACGTTATTCATGTTCACAATTTCAATTTCCTTGCTCACTAACAACCGGCTAAAAATTGAAATCCGATACTAATAAGGGCTAATAACAATAATGTTTATTAAACTTTTGACATCTAAATGACTCACTGTGCGAATTTACAAGGAATTGACAAACCGTATGACAGCAGAACAACCGTGCCCACCACCATCAACAAATTTTATCTCAATTTTTTATATACAGGTACCTGTTTGCGCGACCTCTATTATTTGCGTTAGCATTAACGTGGGCATTAAAACAGCTGAAAATAGATGGCGAAATAATAGATTTCTTTTATTAAGTATGCATCCGATATTACATAAATATGTATATAGCCAACGGCTAGTTCTAAAAGTGAAACACAGATGTCGCCAAGAGACGGTTTTCAAACAAATATACATAAATCTACATTATTTTGAATTATTTATTTTCTAAGGAAACATAAGCGGTATTGGATTTGCTTTAGCTCTAAAATTTTAATATGTATAGTGTAGTACGTATGGATGTACGGATATAAAATAATTAGTTTGGTGCGAGTGCATAATCCTTAAATTTCTTTGTCGACATGGGGACTTAACAAAGCATAATTTTCAGATTCATTTATTATTTACACATAATCGTTACATTTAAATAATACTTATGAAATATCTTAGTAAATATAAATATTCTTTTCAATTAAGTAAATTTGGCGATAGAATTATATATTACATCAATTATTTACAAGTACATTATATACAATAATATTTGGCAGTGCGTTGTAAGTAATAAATTATAGAAACTAATACTTTTTGTTCTACACAATCTACAATTACATCACTGTATAATATAATTGTTAAATAAAATGACTCAAGGAAAGTGTATGCAAGCAGCTTGCATTTTGTACCATCGTTTCGCGTGAAGTTTATATATATCTGCATTTATCAATAGGAACATTCATATTTGGATGGGGTCATTCCTCATGTAATTCTAAGCGACTGGGCATGAATTTAAAGATACATTCATCAATTCCTCCATATCGATCCAATCAACATCTCTGTCTCCGATTCTCAAGTTACGTATGCAGCCTTTGAAGTTTTCTTTTATCTTTAATGTTCCCGTTGGGGCGACATCTGAAAAAGGGCAAAACAAAATTGATTTATTGTGAAAGGACTATTAAATTTTATCAAGTTTGTGTGGTATGATCTTACCAGGTAAGCCGCCAATGTATAGCGGATCGTCAATTTCATCTACCAGTCCCATTTCCGAAATTACCCAACTTTTGCTAACGCCATCTACATTAACCGTTAATTCAGTTGAAAATAGCGCGGTGATATTGTGCCACCTATAGTCACATAAAGCATACGCCGAATGGAAGTTTGTTACGTTAGATACAACACCGTTTCCCATGTCTACAGACATTACAATGGCGCCGTTTTGCAATTCCAGAGATAGAGCTGGGCTGTTGTTAATCGTGGAGACGCTCATTAAGATGCCGTTTTGCTCTCTAGTTCTGAACTCGAATTTTAATTCGAGCATTGTGGTTACTTTAAAGTTCCTCTCTGAAATAGCACTAGTAAATGAATAGAAATTTCCAGATGATCTAAAAACTTACTGTAAACAACGTAAGCGTCACCACGAAAGTAGGATCCTCGCTCTACATTCGAGAAACAGAGGCCTATTTGATTATGTTGCAAAAAGCTTTGTGGTGCTCGGTTGATCTTTAGTTCCTTAATGCAGCCTTTGAATGGAGCTAGTTTGGATATCTGTAATATAAGAGGTACATAAGTAATATTGAATTTAGTGAGATATGCTTTAGAAATAACTTACTAGTTGCTTCGGCAGTTTATGTTGTACGTTATTGGGAATACCCCCAATGAAAACGTCACCTGAGACTTTGTTCTGTGGTATTTTCTTTGGTTTCTCCCTTCTTCCATCGATCGTTATTGACAATCTCCGTTTACGCTTTTTAGATTTACTATCTATTATTAACGTGTGCCACTCACCATCATCAAGCCTCTTCGATAAATTTAAGGTTTTCTTTCTTTTTCCCACTACATGAAACATAATGGATCCTTCCCTTACCTCAATCAAATTATAATGTTTGGTATCGCTCTAAAAGGTGAGTGTTAAAAAAAAATTTCCAATCATGAACAACTGTGCTATTATAGCTATACCTGCGCATATAAAAGCATTCCGTTTTTATAGAATGTCCTGAAACCCAGTTGTATGCTAAAATCTTCCTTCCAAAATTGTTCCTTCAAATAATATTTTACATAGCTCTCGGGCATGTCACCGAACTTAGCGGCATTTGATTCTAAAGAATTATTTGTACTTCGATCGCAAGCGTCGGTACTCTGCTGGTCTTTCGGGTTTTCGTTATCCATAAATATTCGCGATCTCAAATTTTGTTTAACCATCGCATCGTCTTCTGTTACAATTTTCTTGGGTTTACTGCGTCCGATTTTGACTTTCCCAAATCTATCTATGGTATCCACGCCAAATTTGATTGGGGAACTACAAAAAATGCTTTTATCTACCGTACGTAAAAATTTTGTATATCACCACTTACTTGTCTATGAATATATCGCTAATTTCTCCGTTAAAATAGTAACTTGGTTCGGTTACTTCTGGCACACCTCCAATGTATATCGTTTTCAATTGCGAATCTTCTGATGTATCTACAGGCACTTCTCGTTTATCAACTTTAATTCCGTTTATTTTTAAGACGTAGGTTTGTGATTCTGCGGTTGGGGATCTTCTTCTTAGCTCTATCAAATGATATTCGTCATCATTGAGCTTTCTGCTAGAAGTTAAAATTTCACTTCCAATTTCAACGTTTATTTGTCCATCGTTCATGGTGAATGATAGTAAGTCTTCTACGTCCATAATTTGAGAACTATTGTCGGTAGTTCTGAGAATAAATATAAGGCTAAATGCGTCTTTGAACACCTGACTCTTCAATTGTAGATAGCCTACACCTTCAAACCAAATTTTCCTGAATTCCAACTGTAAAATTAGTTATAAAAATTAGTAGATGCTCAGATACAAGATAATTAGATGCTAACCGGTTTGTTAGTTAATTGGACTCCGTATTGATGTTGCGTCATACTGGTTTCATGGAGCATTATATTCTGGGTTAGTTTAAAGTTTTCGATGTTACCCAGGTAAGATGCATGAGTGTGCAAAGACTCCGTGCTGTTATTTGAGTCTATAAAATAGCCCAAGGGCACACCACCAATGTAGAAATTCGTTTTTCTTACTTTAAGTAGTTGCTTTTTCGAAATCTTTTTAGAGGCAGTCTTGTTTTCATTGCTTACTTTTAATAGAGACATTTCCATGTTATTTTCAAACACTTTGCCCACTTCTACATAATGTTTTTGCCCGTCGTTGTACTTCCTCGCAGTTTTCAAAACAACTGGTTGATTTTCATCTCTATTATAATGTACTTCGTACTGTATGTAACCGTCTAGTAAAGTAAGTGCTATGTAGGATCCCTGAAAAGAATATGATTGAAGAAATTGGGAAATTAACTAACATTACTACTCACTGATTCATGATGTGGTGATAAAACTAATAATGCGTTCTCGTCGAAAGTTTTAAACCAAAAATTGAAATCGAATCGCATAGGATTCAACATCAAGCTCTTATTTTCCTTTATCATTGAGAATCCTTCCCCATTAAAGCGGTAAATTTGGTTCGCCTGGTCGCTAATAGATCTGAAACGTTTATATTAGAATAGGGTGATTAGATGGGCAAATGGTATGTAGTAATAGTTTCTACCTGCTGCAGCCCTGACATTGATCTTTGTTCGATCTTTGTTCGAATTCCCAAAGACCGATCTTCCTGTCGTTGAACGTAATGTCGTGGATGCATCCCGGTAATCCCACTACATTCGACGCGTTGCCTACGTAAATTAGATTTGCCGGATTGATGTTAAGGGGTACACTTCCGTCCTTAATATTTATCATCTTTGTTTCGCCATTTACCGTCAATTTGAGTAGATTGAAAATTCTAAGATAAATGTGATGATAAAAGCATTTTAATTTGTCCGGAGTTTTAAAATTACCTCTCCACAACAAGGTTGTAATTGTTTTCCTGCGCATTACGTAGAAGAGCATCCACGGTATGTTCTGTATTCAGTTTTATAGTAAAAGAAATTTTTCGGCTCTTGGTGACAACCAAGTTTATGTAATGACCTTCACCACTTGGCAAATAGAAGAGAGAAAAGTCTCTTCCTTCTTGTGACGAGTTCAGTGATAATTTGATCCTGATATTTGTTATAAGCGATGGTTCTAAGTTATCCAGTTTATAAGATCTTGCACAGGAATGGCCGGACATAGATACGCGTATCTGAATTTGTAAATACGATTAATTAAAGTGTTGCTTACTTCGCATTTGAAAAAGTACTCACCCCATTAGAAATTTCTTTCGCCTTCTTAATTTTCGCTTTCAGCTCTTCCAGTTTATGTGTCAAGTCTTTATTTTCCAATTTAAAAGCACTACCATTTCCATTAAACTTAAGTTCCGTGAAGTTGCTAAGTATATTTTGCACTTGTGTTCTTGCTAAACGTATCTTCTCTTTGATGTCCTCAGTTTCTGTAAAATACACAAAATTTATGAAATACTTCGCGTCAACTAATAACACTACCTTTAGGTGAGGACAAACTCTTAACCATCTCTAATTTTTTCATGAGTTCGTAAGTTATGGGAAGCTTGATTTCATCAGCCCCTTTGAAAACATCTTTCATTCCATCTGACATGTGCATAGAGTTATTAATCAGCTCCTTTACATCTACTTCGTTATATTCTTGCAAAAGCTGTTCCATTAAACTGTTCAACTCGCGATCTTTCATACCGTTATCCCAGTTTCTGTTTTTGATCTCGTTCAGGCGGCTTTCGATTTTCGTCATCGCATCCTTTATAGCTGAAAGTGATTAGCATTAGTGTAGGGAGAAATGTGCGTAAAGGACGGGTGACAGGAGCATTTACCTTGGGATCTACGGCTGAGAATGTTCACTATCCTGCTTTTCAACTGTGTCGAGTTCGCCTGGGTTATATAAACTTCGACCCTTAAGGAATCCATTTCAATTGGTTCTATTTCTTCTTTCAGATCGTTTAGAGCTGTGTTTGCTTCTAACGCAATTCTCTTGGCTTCCTCTATGAGACTAACGATATTCGAATACACTTCACTAGCTTCTACAGCGCTTACTTGTTTATCGTCCTTTTTAAATACTCTAAAATGTCAAAATAATGTGTTATGAAAATATTAAATCATCGAAAATACACTAATGACTATTAAACGTATATGATAATGCTTACTCTTTCATGGTGTCCACATCCTTCTCTAGCTTTTGAGTATGATTTATTGAATCTTTTAATTTATCCTCCAGCTTACGAATGCTCAATTTCAACACCTTTTGCCTCTCTTCCAAACCCTTCACTAATTCTTTAAGTTTCTCATCTTTAATCATCATCGTCACAATTTCGGTTTCGTTTAATACTTTATTTGCCTTTTTAATATTTGCATTAATTGTTTTTAATTCTGTATCAACCGAAAGCTTACTATTTCTGCCTTGTTTCAATCTACGTTGTAGTTTTGCAAGTATTTTTTCGTTGTCCCTATTTTTATTTTCAGCTTGTCTCACGGTTCTGCTTGTATTCGATATTAATTGGGCTGTTGCATCTAAAACTTCGTTTATGCCATTCAAGTTATCATCAAGAACTATTCCCCGATGCATTGTGTTGTTTTTGTTGATGGTGTCTAAAAAATTATGCAAAGAAGTGCATCTTTCTATAATAGACGTATTGTTCATATTTTGCACTTTTTCGTATTGCTTCCGCATTTCTTTCAAAATAGACTTTCCTTCCTTCACGGCTTCCCTGGTGGATATGTGATTTTTTCCGAAACTCTTTAAGTAATTTGTATATTTCTCCAGATTTTGCTTAGTGTTGTTTAAATCTGTAG
The DNA here is from genome assembly GCA_031763485.1 of Osmoderma eremita. NCBI lineage: Eukaryota > Metazoa > Arthropoda > Insecta > Coleoptera > Scarabaeidae > Osmoderma > Osmoderma eremita. Next base: position 432,508 of record JARFOC010000341.1, on the reverse strand, counting down.
CGGCGTTTAAACTTTTGTTTTTAGTATCGATAATATCCATAATTAGCACATCTAGTCTTAACTTTTTCGTATTGGCATCGGTTTTTATTTTTTCTACTTCATTATAGTAGTCATCGATATTTGCATGTTTAATTATTTCCTTGGCTTTGTTATTGGCCGCTACGTGGTCAGTAAGCCGTTCCTTTAAATTTGAATATACTTCTTCGAAGTCTTCAAGTATTTCCCAAGGAGGTTCAAGTTTGCCATCCAGTAGGTGGCCGGTGTTGTTGTATAAGATGTATTGCAATTCATCTACATGGTCCAAAAGCTTTTGAGTGCAATCGTCGCAAGCTGTATAAAATAGTATTTTAATAATGGATCAAGCAAACAATCTTGACTTCATTACTTACGTATGCAAATATTATTTTGAAGTATATGTCTGGGCTTTTCGCACAATGAACACTGCTTCCCTGTAATAGCTTTTCTACAAAAGCATTGCCCGGTGTAATCGCACCCATATCTTTCGATACCATCAGGATTACAATTACATGGCACACAACCTTTTTTCGTTAATGGATTTCCATAGTAGCCATCTCCGCATTTTTCACATTTTGGGCCAACGTAACCTGACATACAAAGTTTTATATTAGTAGCATTGATATAGCCCATCTTCTTGAGACATACCTTGTTTACATATGCAGATACCTAATTGGACATTACAACTGATTGCAAAATTTCGATCTGTTGAAGGGCATGGGCATGGTTGACATTTGTCACCGGGGCTTCCATAAAATCCTTCAGCACACCTTTCGCATTTAAATCCAGACGTATCATCAGTGCAATTCTAAAATATAACATTACGAGAATTGATACCAAGATTTTCTATTTGTTTTAAGAAATTTACCTGACATTCACAGGTTTCACTGTCACACGTTAACGATCTGCTGTTGCATTCACAAGGAATAGAACGACCAATGATGTTGTCTATGTTAATTTTACCAAATATAGGCGTATATAACGGGGCCTTTTTCTTGCAGTAACCTTGGCTAGGTGTTTGGCAGGAAGTAGATGTATATTGGCTTGGACACTCGCATTTTTCGACACCAATAGCCGGTCTGTACAGGCTACCTTTGACTTCAGCAGCGGTATCTAACGTAACGGAAACCAGTCTAAAAATGCAGAATAGTGCGCTATGGTCACAATAACATATACCTACTTTACTTACAGAGAATTATCGCTAGGAGCTTTAATGTATATATTGGTTACGTTTTGTAACAGCACCAAAAAATCCATTCTGCTAACTTTAGTATTGGACGGGGTTCTCCATAGGTCTTCTTGGAAGTGGATCTCGTGTTTCTCAGCAATTTGAGGTATTAAAGCATATCTGTAGATCTCCATACGATTGCCTTCTACTATTATCAAGGGGCCAGATCTTCCTCTTGTTACACTGTTGGATTTGTTTTCTATTTTGAAGCGTAAGTAGCCATTATAAGAGAGTAGCCTATCTCCTTTAAATGCTTGAGATAATCGCCAGTAAAGAGAGTTCCGTTTGCGAAATAACGTTTCAGACATGATTTGATTCGACGGTATCTGATCCCAGCTATATTGGGCATTGGTGCATTTCTTTGATCTGCCGAAGCAGAAGCATTCCGTGCAACCGTTTGGATTACTAATGTCAAGTCCGAAAGTTCCTTCTTTACAGTTATTACACCCTCGACCAATTACGTTTTTCTAAAAAAAAAGTGCCTTTAATAATTCTCTTGTTAAGCAATAAAGATTTATTGAAGAGTTATTCGAAATTCCAAGTGTACCTTGCATGGACATTGCCCGTATGCATCGCACTGACACAGGTTGTTAGAACACTGGGTTCCTGCTTTATCACAATTGCAGGGTCGACATTTTGGATAACCGAAATAGCCAGCTGCGCATCTTTCACAATTTTGCCCAGAATAAGCGGGATCGCAAAAACATTGACCTGTTTTTAAGTCACATTCTTGTTTCTTCGTTCCGAATTTTGAACAATTACATTTCTAAAGCAATTTGTAACGATAAATTAGAAAACAAAGATATAGGGTAATTTAAGAAATGCTAAGAAATTCTAGAGAAATATCTCAATAATTATACCTTGCAACCTATTTGGTGTTCGTGACCCCAGGTGTTTGTTAAACATTTCTCGCAGTGAACACCGTGACTATTGGTAGGACAAACACAACGGCCTGTTTCTTGGTCGCAAATATGGCCTGGTTTCATGCAATCTTCGCATTCTGTAATTAAAACGCTCTTATCAATATCAAACATTTGGATTATGTATTTATTCTGATTTTTTCAGCGAGGTAAATGATGATCAACTCTTGGCAAAGATAATTGAAGATTTTGCAGCGTTAACGAATTTGTATAAGCACTTTGCGTTAGTTTTGCTCTAACAAATAATTCTAATTTATAAGAACACTCTTTCATTACTCAAGTTTTGTGGGTGTATGCTTACGTTTGCATCCGTCTTTAGAGAGACCGTAGTATCCTTTAACGCATATACTGCATTTGTCACCACCTACACCTTCCTTACAATAGCAGCGACCGGTAGTTTGTTCGCAGGCCACGCTTCTGGAACCCTCACTGTTACAATCGCATTTAACACAGCCGCTTGTACTCTCCCAGTAACCATTCTGAAATCAATTAAACTTGGTTGTCAAGCAATGCACCAATCCATAATTTTCGCGTTTGACAATAAATTGTATTTTTGCAAAAGAAACTATTACCGTATTTTAAAGATAGAGAAAAGGTTATAATGAGGATTAAGTTAAGCCCATTGAATGTGCTGAATTAATTCAAAGATTTACCTCGCATTTATCACAAGTCCTGCCAACGTAATGGAGTTTGCATCTGCAGTTTCCCGTTTTGATATCACATGTAGTTAGTTCTGAACCTTTAGGATTGCAGTTGCAGCCTGAAACAAAGAAAAAATTTCATTGCATTGATGTCCCAAGACAAAGTACACTGTTAAAGGGATACTCGAATTTGAAAGAGTATAAATATCAAAGCTGTTTATTTATACTTTAAAAAGATGATCATTAATCATCATTGTTCCAGACAATACGATTCCTTTCTTAGGGCGCCGGCTAGCAAATCGATTCCTATTCGCTGAATGCTGTCTAAACAATAAAGTTATGAATTGAGTCAATTATTTAAGTTTTGTTATGAAAATATCCAGTTGAGTAATAAGTGGTTGTGTATCTGTCTTAATCTTGGATTGTAGGCGTTTGGAAAAGTAATAGAACTTTATTTGAGCATGTCTGGACATAAAACATAACGTTTCATGAGTACAATTAAGCAGCTCTTTCTGTTGGGTAGCACCGTTTTTTCAGACAGACAAAAGAACATATACAACTTAACTTAAAAAGGACTGACAGAAAAGCTGGTAGTAGCAGTAGGAATAGTAATTTATTTTAATATTTACTGAATAATTGTTAAATTTATGTGAATAAACATTAACATGTAGAGTTTATATCTTTTTGAATGAACTGAAACAATAAATTCAGATGTTTGTGTTGCTTCTAGTACATTAACGTTAAAGATAAAACTAGATTTATTGCTTTACGGAAGTGTGCATTCATATAGATGTGTGTGCATACATACAATATAAATATAACTGTGTATGGATGAAATATCCAATGATATATCTCTCGATTTCTAGGAAAACCACTACTGTTAAATACACCTAACATTTACATATTAGTATGTAAAAGCATTAAATAAGTTGTGGTAAATCTATTTATTATACAATACATATGTTTTTCTACCGCGATTAAAATAGTTGCGCATACATAAATACTTGTATCATTCTAAGATTTAATAAATATTGATTTGATCTCGTTACATTTCGTGTTTGCTGTTCGATGAACTTTCAGTACACTATGTTTGATCTAGGATAAATTGCATGTTATTGCATTCTCATTTTTCATTTTTTTATCTACATTCATGCAGGTAAGAAGTTAAACGTGTTTCATGGGTAATTAATTGAATGCGAACTGTTGATTCTTTAAAGAAAGTTTTCCAATCTTGCTGCATACTGTATTTATCATAGATGATGTAATATCTGAAATTCCATTTAATTAATGAGTTCCTATTTTGTTATATTTTTCCGACATGTCGTATTCTATTTCGGTCGCAACTCCTTTTAAGAAATTCTCGAGCTTATTTTGTTATATGTTATGTAATTTACTTAATGACTTATTGACATTAAGTTAATACATCTGATCGATCTAAGATTGGAACCTCATAGTTGGGATTGTATAGAGAACTTAAAGGAAAAAAATACAAAAGGTCCTCCACCGTTTCATCACTGATTGGGGAGGTGATTATAAAAATCACGATGTTGGTGGTGAACATTAGAAACAAGGAAACCATGAGAAGCCAAAGTAACTACGCTAAGAAAACTCTTATTTCTCAAAATATTGGCGCTATTCTGAGCCCAAGCAGATCTCAAAGCTGCACGGAGAAAGTCAGTGAATGTGAATTTGCAGATCACTATGAATCCCCATAGAGCCCCGTTCTGAAGGGCCTCGAGGGCACCCAGATTTTCTGGGACATGGGCGACATCCTATGAAACAATCCTACAAAATATATACAAATTTTATATTAAGCTTTGTGTACAAACAAACAAATCTCAGAAGAATCTCATTTCACTTTTAATAAAGGCTAGCGGAACAAAGAAAAACACATTTAAAATGTACGAAATAAGAAAAACAAAATATTTTCGTTCAGTTTAGTTGAACGCGTTCTCCGGCGCTTGAAATTGTCAATTATGGCTATTGCATTTCAAAACAAGTTAAAGTAATTTATCGTCCTATAGATTACTTATTTAAAGGCGTGTAGGCCCAGCGTTATTTTTAGTTCAAATTACCAACAACAGAAATGGATTTTCTTTGATAAAGATCACCGCATATTTCTCGGACCTAAAATTGTAAATCTTTCCATTGCCTCGTAGCACTTGGCGAATGCGCCTTGCAGACGTGGATGATTGCTTTAAAACTCGCACTTCAGATTAAGATGTTAGAGTAAAATTACGAATCATGAATCTGTTAATTTCTTTGTCCATTGAATGTTGAAAATAAAGCACTGAGGAACGGTTGTGAATACTCATAGTGATATAAAATAATAGGATACGGTGGCTTGAAATAAAAAAAAATACAATGCTATTAGTGGTGTTCTGTGTGGTGCATATCTGCCAGAGTGCTACGTCTGACTATTTTCCTTCTTAGATTTTTGGCTGAGGATGGCAACTTGGTTGCCGAAATACGTATTCAGAGTTCTTTACTCATCAAGGTGGTATATAAATATATTCAAAAATATATAAATATACTCCTGGGATCACATAACACGTCTTGATTGTATAGTTTCAGATATCCGCGCGTACAGAAAGGTGTTTCGGATTTTTAGTCTTCATCAGTGCACGTCGGAGTAATGCCTGTCGCCCGTTCAGTAAGCCGTATCGTCGAATTCACGTTAACTCATCCCTTTCGAAATATCTACAGAGACATCTAACGCTCAGCCGCGGATTCATGGCGTAATCTCCATGCGACAACTAAGTTATCAGTCAACAGAGGTCCGTGTTAGCGTATGATCTTATCGGCGTTGATACGACTTATAAAACAAAAAAGATTTAGTCAACAGATATCCGTGTTAGCATCTGATCTTATCGGCGTTGATATGACTTATACATGAAAAAAATTTTTTTTGAACGTACGTGCCGGATATTGGCAGAAATCTTTTTTGACTTATAAGGTGGTAAGGGCAACTCATAAAGGTTGGTAGATACCATAAAATGATAATATTATCGTTAGAATTGTAGTTACATCTCAAACTGCATGCGCTAGAAGATACATTGGTTCTGCTGTACGAACAGCTTAATCAGCATTCAATCTGGCCATTTTCAATACAATTCGGGCTGTAATTTATTTTAACATTAATTGAAAACTTTCGGCCTTTACTTGGTGAAGGTCCATTATTAATGAAATGTTAAGGATCCTTCACAAATTTTATTACGAAGTAACAATTTCCATATTTCAATTTTGACAAAATAACGACAAAGTTATATTATATTAGTTTTTAGTTTGTCTGATGAAGCCACTGTGTGGCCAAACAATTGTTACTTCGTAATAAAATTTGTGAAGGATACTTAAAATTTTATTGGTTATTGACAATGGAGCTTCACCAAGTAAAAACCGAAAGTAGTAAATTAATGTTAAAATAAATTACAGCCTGAATTATATTGAAACCACATTTGTAAAATAAAGAAAAAACTTGTGTGGTTATATTAAAATCACGCGTATGTATCATTTTCACCCGTATCTTAAAGAAGTAAACTTATTAACATATTAACACTTACTAGAAATGTAGGTAGTTGTAAATAGCGATAAATATGATTTCGTCGCAAATTTAAAACGGTACATGGCGATCTTTGCAGCTTCATTAACGTGCCTTCGCGAAATATTTCTGGACCGAAACGTCTCCAGAATGGTGTCAATTAAACTCTCTTCCAAAGTTATGAGAACGAATTTTATACCGGCTAGATTAGTGCGCCGAGATTCTTGTAGTCGTAACCGCACAATCTATGGCTCGGAATAATATTGCTTTGAAGCGCACTAGCAAAGCGTGTCTAAATTAGACCACATTGAAAAGTGCGGCCACTATGTTATGAATTCCCGTGGTTTTCCAAGCGTAATTGCGTCGATGGGGTTAGCTTTATCTTTAATGGGATTAAGAAAACCGAGACTTTTCCAATTCCAGCCGATTTAATATGACGCTCAAACAGATTATTTGCCTGTAATTGCTTTTTGAAACGTAGTGTTGGTAACTTTGAAGAAAATCATTATTTCTTTGAATATTGCCTTGATACATTGTACGTATGTGTGGTTTCTACAAAATATTACTTGATCTTATTATTTATGATTAATATTTGAAAATAAGAAAACTCACTTCAAAAAAATAAAGCTAGAACTTGTTGCAATTCCGACGCACAGAAGGCCTGATGTGATTTCCCATTTTGTCCAACATTTTATAATTGTATGTTGTTTTCGTAGAATAATATGCCCCAATTTTGTCCTTTTCTCTATTCGTCACTACATATAGTTATTTATTTCGAATATGTTAAATACTTCATCATAAAATAAAGCATATGTACATGCAGGTATAAAGGATGTGGATCGTATTCATGTTTTCAGGCAGTTGAACGTTCAGCTTCCGGATCTTTGGAATCGAAGACCAAATAGATCCCACCGTTTGGTTGTTTTTTCTATATTTACAGAGCCCGTGTTGGCTATTAATGTACTGGAGCAGCATGAAGGATGGGCAATTGGCTGTAGCCATATGATCGTTGGTAGGTTAGATATGGAACGTAGATAGGCATTTTTTACGCTGTTTCGTACATAAGTTGCTATCTCATAGGTTTGATGGTAAGTGTAAGTCCTATCCAAGCGTTATTCTAGAGAGATGTTCTTCATTGTCTGAACGAGTTTCCTGAATTGCGATTACGTCAACGTCATTTTTTGTAAGGATCGTTTGAAATTTGGTGGCAGATGCTAATACTTGGTCCTTGCACTCTAATCAGTTTTGTTCCTGATTTTCAGAGCTTAACAAAATAGTAATTAACCCTTTCGGGACGGACTCGAGCCGGATAATTCTAGCGTGCAGGACTGGGTTAGGAGGACGTACCTGTACGGCACGCATATAACGTATCCGTACGGCACGTGGTTCGTCAAAAGACGGCGGTCCAACAAATGATCTGCGTATTACCCTGTTATCAACAGGTTTGGTGCAATGAGGCAATGTTCTTGTGTGGTATTATTACTTCTTTATTAAAATTAGCTGTTATAGCAGTAGTGAATATTGTAACATTTTGTTATAAATATGGCTGGTTGCAGTCGGAAGTTGCTGCAACATGAATTAGAGTTAGAAGCTGAAAAAATTATGACTGAGGGAAACGAAGAAATTGACTCCGATGAATACTTACCTAGCAAAAGTGATAACTATTCTTCTTCAGAATCAGAAACTAAATTAGTATCCGATGATAATGACAACCACTAATCAGAACATTTACCGAAAAGGCGGAAACGCATTGCCGGCCCGGAATTTCATTGGAAATTTGAGATTTCTCTCCGAAAACATTTGACTTCAATATAAACAATTCTGGAGTTAAAGATGATTTTCTCCTCAATGAGAGCGCTCCTTTCCTCCCTTATTTTGACGAGGAGTTGTTGAACAAGATTATAACAGAAACAAATTTGTATGCCAATCAAATGATAGGAAATCGTACTAAAAGATGGACCGATATAAATGAGCAAGAAATGCACTTTTCTGGCAACATGCATCGTGATGGGGTTTGTGGAAAAGCAGTCCTCGAAAGATTATTGGACAACGAACTCTGCAATTAACACTCTATTTTTTAGAACACTTTTTCGTAATCATCGTTTTTTTGGAATTGCTTTCTAGTTTACATGTTTCAAGTGCCGATAATGTTGTCTCTTTGAGAAAGATTCGTTTTGTTATTGAAGCATTGCAATTTGGAAACTTATTTCGTCCATTTCAAGACTTCTGCATAGATGAAACCCTTATTCTATCCCTTTGGAATTAAACTTTTGACATTTGTGATGTGGGGTCTGATTATATTCTCGATATTATTATTTACACTGGCGCAACAACAGATCTGGATATTGAAATGGTTGAATTAGGAAAAGCTACTCAAATAGTTGACACCCTAATAAAGAAGTACTATGAACAAAGCCATAATCTACACTGACAACTGGTACAGCAGTCAACATCTTTTGGAGCAATTACTAGACAAAGGTACAGGAGCTGGTGGTACAGGTAAAACTAACAGAGAGCGAATGCCAATTTTGAGTAATCTAAAAAGAGAATGTGAGTCAGCCTGCACCGATAATATGTTAGCCATCCGATGGTGTGATAAAAAATTCGTCCAAATGTTGACCACTCTATCTATGTATATTTGAACGTTTTACAATAAAAATCAGAAGCAAAATAGATATTTGTTTTCAACCATGCACAAAAAAAAAACAAAAAATATCTAGACCGTACTTGTACGGCGCCTGTCCAGAAATCTGAAACGTACCAGCACGGCACTAGTTTTCTAAAGGTTACTCTTACGCCATACACTTCAGGTACGCGGTTTACAAACAGAATGATCAAATCGTACATGTAAGTAACTAGGCTTGTGAGAACATAAAAACTAAACTTTGTGTACGGCGCACAGTGGTCCAGAGTGATTTTTATTATTTAACAACAAGTTCATCTTTAGGGTATATACTGGCTATAGTCTATATAAGCCTCCCTAAAACAATTATACACAATAGAAATCGAAGAATTTTTATATTTTCGTTCATGATTGCTTCCTAATTTTCGGTTAAATACTTTTTTCTTGTATATGGATGAAATCCTTCATAGTTGATTTAATTGTGCTGAAAAAATCATTGTATTGATCTCTGTTGATCTCTATTGTACAATAAGTTACAGATTTTCATCGCGAACATGTTATTCTGAACCACTGTGCGGCGCTCGGATATGTAGAGACTACTTACAAGAGAACCTATACGGCACTGGTCCTTTAACGGTATTTTTTTCAAAACGTAGCCGTACGTTACACATCATAAAAGGGTTAATGAATACTAAATCGGTCTCCAACGTTTTATGGATCTTGTAAAATAATAAGCAAAAGATTAGGATTTCTATAATTTCCAAAGGCGTTCAATTATAAAAAGTTCCAGTAAAACTCACAGCAAATGCGTTGAAAATATCGTCGTAAAAAAGACGATTTGTTTACTATAAGGCTTACTTACTATTTTTAATCGCTCAAAATAGGTTTTATATCCTTGAGTTAATCCATTGTTGAAAATTACATATTTTAAATGCCATTATTACGTTTCTTATCTACTGTTTTCAGTAAATACTAAGCACAATTCAACAATGAAACTATTTCTTATGTATATACATATGTTTGCATGTTTAATCTTATTAATATGTTCACGTATGTATGCGTTATCAATTGCGTATGTTTTCATGTACAATTACAGTTCTGACTATAACGTGTGCTATTGTTGGCTCCTCGCAATAATACAATACAAGTTACTGGGCTTACATAACAATAATAAACATAGGATACATTGTAAGGCAGCGTGGCGTTTTGTGAAATGCTCCTGGAATTTGTATGGTTGTTGTTGGTATTACAAGCGTCCTAATTTAATACTAACACCTATATAGACTAAGTATCTGATATTATTTACATTTAAGGTGAATTTACTGGTGTTATTTTATTGCAAACACCTTTGTTAATGATATTTATGATAGGGCATCGAAAAAAAAAGTTGCGAACTTGTGTAATCACCTAAATACAGTTTTGTTTATGTTTGGACTATTCATTGATTTCTCTTCTGATGGAGAGGAAATATCATAATTATCGAAGGTCGAAGTAGTTGTTTTAGATTTCATAATAATAATTTGCTCTGCAGGTTGTGAAGGCGTAGGGGTAATAGGATGCTAATATTAGGAACACTCTAGGAGTGCTCTAGGAACTACATTTCTCAATTACATTTCGTCTGTTCCCTACCATCTCCTTCCAATTTCCTATTTTCATTTTTTTTAGATCTTCATCCATTTTATTCATCCATCTCTCTCTTGGTTTCCCCTTTCTCCTTTTCCCTATTGGCTTTCTGGTAAGGGCTAATTTTGGCGACCTATACCTGCTTAGTCTTTCTACATGCCCCAGCCATCTTATTCTTTGGGCTTTGGCAAACGTTACGATATTGTGGGTCTTCTCTATCCCGCCACGATTCTTACTCCTCCTTATATAGCACGCAGCATTTTCCTCTCCCATCTTTTTATCTGCTCCTCTTCCACCTTATTCAGGACCCACGTTTCAGAGGCATATGTGGCGGCAGGTCTTATCACTGTTTTATAGATTCGCTCTTTTGTTTTCTTTGATACATATTTCGATTTCATGAGACCCTCCAGGCTTCTATATTTCCGGTTTCCTTTTGCAATTCTGGCCTGGATTTCCTGTCCTTCACGTCCATTTTCTTCAACATTAACTCCAAAGTAGACAAATTTACTTACTCTCTCGAAAACATATTTTTTGCCGTTGTTTGCGCTCATCACCAGGTAATCTTGTCATCCCAAGGGTCTTTCTGTTTTTTCCATCACCATATATCACCAGATTAAATTTCCTTGCCTCCTATTCCAGTCTCCTTGCAATTTTCCTTAGTTCATTTTTGATTTTGTGATTATTGTTAGGTCATCTGCGAAGCCCATAACCTTTCTAGATTTCATGTTGAAAACATTATGATTTTGGTATTTCAATAAAAACATACTTGGCGTATATTCAATTTTTATTGAAAATTGTCTTCAGTATTATTTGCATATTAAAATGTGCTAGTCTTTTTCTTCTTCAATCTTTTGCTTTCTATTACACTACATATTGTATACAATCATAGAAAGTTAAGAATATAGAAGCATTTTCTAAAACGCCTTAACTAAAAATCTAATGGTTTTTTTTTCTATTGGTCTTTACATTAAGTCAGAGATTTACTTTTGATTATTGATACTGTAATTTCCGGTGCAGCTTTCAGTATAAATATTTTGAATCTTTAACTTTAAAGTGTTTCTTAATTCACATTAAGAACCACTTGTAAACATCTGACGCTATTTATTTTTGTTATTAGTAAGGTATACATGCTAATTTTAAAAGTTCATTCACATGTGATGGCTTTATGGTTTTAATAGTAATTTTAATTGTATTTCAAAGATAAAAATACATGCAGGACGATTTTACATTGTTTCAGAGATGCTTTTCATTAATTTTCTTACGACAAATGAAATCGCGATAAGTATCAGATACTATTAGAAATTATACTTAACTAACATCTATACTTAACCAAAGAAGAAACTACATAGACAGACAATTCGCATTTGAAAGGAGTGAGATTGTCAGGATAATAAAACAATATGTGATCATTCATGCGCTTCCCTCTTATATTTGGGTCAAGTTAATATCCTCGCGTGTAGTACTCACTTCAGAAAAAAAAACCTGTCACTTCAATACACCCACCCAACAACTAAATTACTCGAAGAGATTGCTGCGCTAAGTGGATTATTGCGGGTAATTGTACATGGCAACAGCTCTTCTCCGCTCGCTTAACTGCCTCGAACAAATTTTGTTTGTGCCGAGCGTTTTGTTTATTCGAAAATTCGAAATGGCTTTTAGTAGTAGACACGGGCGACTCTCAATAAAAGGATTAGTGCCGCCGGTGGGTCTAAATTCCGCTTTATACCACCCATTATCGTCACATGTAAGTATTTTTAATGTGGTATTTTAAAAAGGATATAAATGAGTATAATCTTTAATATGTTTTTAAGGTCTGTAACGACCTTCCCTACGATGTTCGTAGTTGTAATATACGGATAATAGTATAGTTACTTGAGTTTCAAAATTGACTAAAACGCTTTGTACGAGGGAGTATTGGTAATAGTTGGCCGACCATACAAATTGTCATAATAGTTCAATACTAAATTTTATTTATTCAATATAATCTCCTTTAAGACACACATTTTGCAGAACCTTCATAATTATTAGCAATAGCAATTATTAGCAAGTGATTCTAAACCCTTTAAAAAAGTATTTGTCTTGGTCTGTAAACCACTCCTATGTGCCGTCATGGCTTCGTCATTTGTCGAAAATCTTTTACCTTTCAAATGCTTCTTGTCTTTTGGGAACACAAAAATAGTCTGGCGGAGCTAAACCCAAAGAATGGAGCCCATGGTCAACCAATTCAAAATCAATTACATCATTTTCTTTTTGCAGCACAATTTACGACTTGTGAACAGAAACGTTGTTACGCAAAAAGAGCACATCTTTGGCAAGCTTTCCGCGGCGCTTTTCTACAATATTTTGACGTAATTTAGTCAGCGATTTAGCGTTTTATGCTCTCGTGATACTTTTAGTTAATTCTAAATAATTTATCAGAATTATCTCATCTGTCCTAGAAAACTGAAGCAAGCATCTCGCCAGCCGATTTTTGAACACGGAATCTTTTAGGTGGTGGTGAACCAGATTGCTTCCACTCTTTGAATTGCTCTTTAGCCTCTGCGTCATAGTGACGAACACATGTATCGTTCATAGCAACAAGTCGATTCAAGCAGTGTAAGATAGCGGCAGATTTGCTTCGACGTCATAATATTTAAGCATTCAAGATTTCGAAATACATTTGGGCGAAAGCTATTTTATACCAAGGTCGTGGTGAACGATATCAAACATAGGTTCATAGGAAATGTGCACGGTTTTTGCTATACGTTTGAGCCCATTCGTCGATTTTCTAAAATTATGTCATTGAGCGAATCAATGTTTTCCAGTAATTAGTCTTCCAGGGCATCATCTGTGTCACCTAATTTAACTCTCTTAAATTCCCACAACCCAGTTTTTTAATAGTGGCGCATGAAGGACATTGATCACCTATAGCATCCGCAAAAGTTTCTTTTCCCGATGATCCTTTCAAAAATAAATACTTAAAAATTGACTGAAGCGCGATTTTTCAAAATCCATCTATTACACAGGCATACCATTTTGAAGAATTCACAGCTTTTTCACAGTTATGGATAGGTTATGGATGTCACAAATCCACAACTTATTCATAATATTATAATTGTAACTATAGCAACCAAATTTAATTTTGTCTACTAGAAAACTTCCAGGTTAACTAGATATCAACACACCCTCGTACTTGTCAATGAATTTAGCACAAGCACAGTATAAACCACAATTAATTCTAAATTATTGAATAGAAATTTAATTTAGAACCAAAACTAAATTATTAGTGGTGCGTGACTAAGATTCTATTAACATTTATCAGCAGTGACAAACAACCTTACACTACTGCTTCTGCGAACGGCATTTCTAAAACACCGCCTATAGGTTTTTCTGCGAAAGCTTGCTCAATCCTTATGAATAGTTTCGCAAGCATTAACATTAGTATTATTTCATTCCTCAATCGATATAAATCTAATTGTTCGCTAGGTGTCTGTGACCTTAGCTGGGTAATATTTTTTGGAGCACGCTAAGACTTACAATTTTTCTATAAACTACTTACAGACAAACTGTTTACATTATGCAAAACTCGGCCCCGCTAAATGTCTGAACCGGATTCTACGAGTGAACCACGGACAAGCCCAACAGCATCAGAAACAGTCTTATCTCATTTCAATTCAGGGCATTGATTTATCTGCCTGATGTATGTACATATTATTACATACATAATGGCAAAGTTTTTTTCGCCACTTATACGGGAAGACTTCCTTTTTTTATAGTGAACGTGGTAAACTTGCAATCTCAGTGTATAAATCAAAGCAGATCTATTCGATTATATAATCTGTACTTTTAAAATGAACACAACGAAGTTATATACCAATGGGGAATATTATAGAATGTATATGTCTTTATTTGAAGTTACGTTGAGTAATGCTATGTGGAGCAATTACAACATCGCATGCAACAGCAGTAAACTCCTCGAATGTCCGCAAATTCGAGGAGTTTATGATTATTAGATGTTTATTTCACATTTTATATTAGAAATTGTTTAAGTAACTGTTTAGACAAATTTATCTTCTTGTAATAAGTATAGAGAAATTTTTCTTAAATCCTTGTATCCATGTTAAAAGATGAATAGTTTTTATTTGATTCGGGCTCCTGAAATTAATCTAGAATTAATTGTAGACAAGGCACTCTGGCTAGGCGATATTGTTACATTTAAGACATCATAAATTAGCTATGAAGTGGTACTTACTCATTTTATCAGCGAAATGACTCAATGTGCGCTCTTTATGATAAACACTGTGAGCGGATCGCAATTACGTCACTTTACTGTTTTAAACAACACTTATCTAAGATATTCATCTAATTTATATCGCCGAAAGTTTTTACAAACATTGTAAAAAAAAATGAAGTACTAATAAAAATATCGTTTCAAAAACAATTATACTGTGGTTAATTTCTTATCGCTTATAAGCTGAAATATTAACTCTGGTTAGTGGAATTAGTTCCGAGAATATTTGCAATGGTAAAATTTTTACGACCGTCGGAATAATGACGGTTTGATGAATGCTAAGTATTAGATATGCGTAGGTAAATGTTTCAAAAAAGGAAAATAGATATATAAAAATTGTGGTTTAATTATAATATTAAAAGGATGAAAATAACTCAAAGCTAATATTTATATGTACACAAAGGTAATATATTAATAGTGTCCGCCAAAAAGGATTAAACAATTTAATTGCTAATGAACTATTTAATAATAAATATTACAAACACGCAAAAACGGTTTATTGAATGAGAGGAAGTATTATAATATTGTCTGCTTCCAGTATGTCACAGAATGTCCGATCATTTTCAACTTCACTTAAACATGACGTCACTGAGTAATTCCTAGTTTCTCTTCTAATGTTCTTTTTCAGTTCATCTAGATTTCCTGGTTTTGAAGAGTAAACTTTGCTCATTAGAATATCCCATGAAAAGATTTGGAACAGAATGTCCCGCACGTTGAGGGCACATTCAAATCGTCATTTCGAGAAATTAAACTATTGGAAAATGCCATCCGTACGGTTTACATTGAAATTTTAACAGTGCAGCTAATTGGTCCATCTTGCTGAAACACGTTGGACGCATTTGCTAATATTTTTCTCATGTTATTGATACCGTCTACCTATCTTCTTCAAAGAAAAATGGTCCAATTATCGACGATATTTCACATCCATCCGTGACCTTAGGTAAATGTAATGGTTTTTGATGAAATTCGTTAGGATTTTCGCTCGACCATAAGCGACAGTTTTGCTTATTGACCAGATCAAACAAATTTCCGTGTGACGTAAGAGCAATCGCTAATCCGGACGAATCTTTGTATTCTGTTCGCACTCAGATTAATGTCAACAATACTAGCGCACAGAGTAGATGGAGAAACATTGTACTTTACATATGCCATAATCAAAACGCATGTCAGATCTTATTGATGATATTTGTCCTGCCTCATGTTATTTTGATATGTCAGTAGTGTTATGGCAAAATATGTTATCTGCCATTTTTGTGATTTGACAGTAGAAGCAAAAACAGTTTTGTATTTATAATGGTGGGTATATATTTGTTAATTTACATTCATGTTCGTATCATTGCCATAGCTAATTTATACTACAAAGTGTTAACAATTAAATCCTTTATATTTTATGTGGGGCCATTTAATGCCAAAAAGTGTATTTTGAAAAAAAGCAGATAGCATGTTTTGCCATAACACTACTGATGTGTCAAAAGTTTCTGAGTATTTAAATTAATACTAGATAAAATGAGTAGTTTGGTATGGATGGTATGGTAAAGAACGGATACTTTGAACAGGTTAAGATCATCACCAAGAAAAGGATGAATGGGACTTTCACGTATAATATTCAACAATAAGAGGGTGTAAAACTACTTCGCGTCTGTGTTCGAAATACTATACACACAGTCTGACTAACGCTAACTATGCCAAAAACAATCAGATCAATCCGGATTGGAGAAGTTAGAGAATACATTCTACTGCAGTTAGATGTTAATAAATTATTAATAGAAAAATGAGTGTATTGATTGGTTTTTTTGAAGTGATTATAAATTGCAATAAATTCAATGAAAATCTCTTTTATGTCGTAGGCAACCCAAATGATTGATGTCTCTGTTTTCTTGACGTAGCCCACAGAAGCCCACAGTACTCCAATTCGGTATAGATCTCTTCTCACTGTACACTAATTTACTTTGTATCGTGAAATAGTAGTATTTACTAATCTTGTATCATTGTATATTTAAACCTCTGAGAGAAGTAGGAGAAATCTAACTAGGTAATCGATGAATTGGGACTTCTCCTAAATTTGGCCAGATTTGATCCGTTGTCTCATTTCCTGCTATACCTCTATGTGCTCGCATCCATATGAAAAAATAGTAAAGCCTCTTTTATAGAAATTATAGATTTCTATGGTTCCTTGGTTTCCCCCAATAAGATCAATATACTAATGAAATTAGATAAAGCAGATAATAAGCTTTTATAATTCGAAATTATTAAGGCTTTAGAAAACGGCTCCTTCTCTATTTTTCGTAGATCAACAATGGCGATTGTTCAGAAGTAAGGATAGAAGCTTAGTTCACAGGCAACAGACTCCAAATGAAGTATCCGCATAGTTATCAGATATGGATCCGTCGGTGTGTGATGCTTTAATTAAATAGTTGAAGAAATTATTAATGACATTGTGTGATATATATTTTATAGAAATTATAGATTTCTATGGTTCCTTGGTTTCCCCCAATAAGATCAATATACTAATGAAATTAGATAAAGCAGATAATAAGCTTTTATAATTCGAAATTATTAAGGCTTTAGAAAACGGCTCCTTCTCTATTTTTCGTAGATCAACAATGGCGATTGTTCAGAAGTAAGGATAGAAGCTTGGTTCACAGGCAACAGACTCCAAATGAAGTATCCGCATAGTTATCAGATATGGATCCGTCGGTGTGTGATTCTTTAATTAAATAGTTGAAGCAATTATTAATGACATTGTGTGATATATATTTACTGGGTCACAGGTAGATTACAAATGTATTACTTTTTGAATTGTAGTTTTCTATAGTAATTTCCGTTAGTTTTCAAGGAAATCTTATTCATAGCACTTGCATTAGATGATAATTAACTTCCAGTTCAATAACCATCTACCATGGTAATCTCTAATGATTTATAGATACATCTAACTGTGAGAAATGTAGAATTCTGTCTTCATTCATTATTCTATAGGACGCTCTTCTGAGCTAATTATGCATCAATTCATTAATACTATTGCCAAAAATGCTAATCGTCAACACAATCATAGGTTTCATATGAGCGAATGCAATTGCCAGGTAATTAAACCTCTAATTATCGCTCGGAATAATTCCTAGCATAGTATCATACCGATGCAACATCTTCTTGGTCACGCATTCACGTTGTGCGCGTCTTAATAGCTCACTTATTGCCTCCAGTACCTGTGGCACAGTAATTGGTCATTGTTTACATGTTCTTTCACCGGCAACGCGCTTTGGTCGGCACGTTAACCGCTGTCGCACAGAAATAATGCGAAGAACGCGAATCGATCCATACAGGCCGAGAATTCAAATCAAAATGTTCAAAATACCACATTGCACTACATAGCAGCAGTGGCGTAACTGTAAATAAATTGCTTTTGCGCTTCTTGGAACCGTATTTGTGGCATGTATGGTATACCGTACCTACATACGTACGGTAAAGCGGGAAAGTACTCGCATTATATGTAAGTACAACGTATGCCGCATGCAAGCAATTCACAACACAGTATGCGTACAGAGAATTCATCGGTTAAGTCATCTTTTATAGTTAATAAGGCACCTGCAATTTTTTTATCATTCCTTAAGTGAAGTAGCGCAACATTTCTTCTAACGTCGTATTTTCTCCACTTCACTTCACCGTATCGTCTCGTACTAGCTGGAACGATAATCGAACAGGCGTACATAATGGGCCCAATAAGATCATTGGCAATAAATCAAAAGCGATTAAAAGTGTACGGGTGTATCAGTTGACGACATTACGGTAATAAATTGCCATCTGCAGCGATCGGACGATCAGGAGCGGCAGAAAGTTGCGCCAATCTATAGAATCACTTCCTACATCGATGTACGCCGCTAGACAACTTGACTATGACGTTGGATAGGATCGGATTGTGGAAAAATTTTGCTTACATGACTCGGCTTTTATCTGATGTTAGATGCATTTACTTTCTAATGCCAGAACGTCATTTCGCAAGATTCTTCGTGTCCTATTGACAATTTGACATAAGAATAAGGATGTCTATAAATAAAAATGTATTCCTATTTCTATTTTTATTTTCTATCGGTTATGTATTCGATTGTCTCAGGTTAATAGCATATAAATTTGAAAAGAAGCCGTTTTATACATCTGAATTAAAGGAATCTGTTTTACAACCTTAGAACCTTAGAATGCTATTGATTTAAACAAAATCGTTACTTAGTAGAAAAACAAAATCGTTCCTCAAAGCACATAAAAAATCAGGCAATACCTCGTAAGTCTTCACATTAAGTTGTGGTAATGCAGTGACTGCTGTCTCCTTTAATAATACACAATTTGATACAAGCTTAATGAAAGGGCAAAAAAAGAAAAAAACAAAAGATGAAGTGAAGTTTTAAAAGGTGCTCAAAATGTTTTGACAATTGACCTTCAAGCAGTCAAAGGTGTCTTTTGAATGTTCTTTGTACCTTAAACAGAAGATTTGTATCCACATTTTTACTGTTTACAACGTCGCAACTAAAGCACTGTATTTGATACTGGTTTGGAGAAATGCAATCAGATCTCCAAGCATACACCCTTGATTTTTTTGTTATTGATTATATTAAAAGAAACTTAAACCCTGGCAAACAGATTATTATTTACTCGGATGGTTGCACCTACCAGAACTAAAACAACACGATGGCCAATGCACTTTTACATTTGAATCAAGACTTGGATATTTTTCAGCAGGAAAAAATTGGTCTGATCTATACATTCATAGAACCGGGTAAAACACAGAGGCGCCACATGTGGTTGATACGCGTGCTTTGCTATATTTAACAAACGGCGTGATATCATACAAGTTAAATTTTAAAGAGGAATACAACGAGCTTCCTCAAAGACCAATGAAAATGGAAAGCTACACTTTTAAGAAACTATGCCAAGACAGATTGAAAATCAAAAAAAGAAAAACAAAAATACAACCGGGATTTAAGTTGGCATTTTGTTCCATTTTGTTTAAAAGTTGTTTATTGTTTATCACTTAGATCAATCGATTGATTTGAAGTTATTGTGGACGTAGGGCAGTGATTACATTTAAATTTTTTCTTCAAAACTCCTTAAAAAAAAAAAGGGATTTTTAAATGTTCTTCAACCGAATTCATATTGAATTTGCGTTATACAATGCAGTACTGTTGACAATTGAACGCTGCTACGACGTCGGCAGCCCTGTTCGCCGTATTCCGAGCGGACACTTGGGTGTTCCCAGTAAGTCGTAATTCAAACGAGGATACGATGTTTTCGTCCGGAGACATTGTATTAATTTTATTAATGTATTTGTTTTCGTGTGGAATGTTTAAATTTAAAATATGTTTTAACTAATACATAATCGAAATTTTATTTTAATAATAATAATAATAATAATAATAATAATAATAATATTGGCCCTTTATTGTCCAACAGAAGTACATCCAATAACAGAACAATATTAAGTAAAGTAGAATGAAAAACCACAAAAATTATAAAAATATCATAATCAATACATAAGAAAATAGGCAATTAAGCACATAATAAAAATTTACTTACAGA
>JARFOC010000341.1:363202-402136 GCA_031763485.1 Osmoderma eremita | reverse complement strand
TTCGTAGATTCTGCTGAGGATGGCAACTTAGTTGCCGAAATATGTATCCAGGAGTTCTTCACTCATCGAGGTGGTAACGGTATTTTTTTTACTATTTTTTTATTGTTAAATAATAGCTTCGCCCAGTATTAAATTGAGGAGGGGTGTGTCTCAGTCACACTTTATTAGCAAATAGTTTCGGATCTTCTTAAACTTACATAACTTTGTTTTTGTCGAAAGACTTTGCGTGTTGTGTATTAAGACTTCTATTCCTCTAAAATATTCTAATAAACACACTGTTCGGATTACTCCTCTCGCACAAAGTACTAATTAATTCGGGTCCCCAATTAATTATTACTTTGTGCGGGAGAAGTAATCCGAAGACTGTGTTTATTGTGCTACCCTACAGTCCTTGCAATCTTCACCCAAAATTTTCTAAATGTCTTCTCTTTTTATTCTTGGCTTTCTCATTTGTTTAAGCGCATTGTTGAATAGTTTGTATCTATCATATATTTCCTGTGATCTACCCGTTAAGTATCCATAATTGTTTTTCCTATGTCTCTTCTATATCAAGTTGTTATTTATTCTTGTAATGCTTGTGGCATTACATTTTTTTACTTTTCTTAAGCTTTATTTGTATTCCTCCCCCTCTCTTTTATATTTTGGCACTATGCTCTTTCTTATTCTTATATACCTCCTCAATTGTCCCTGATTTTTCTCTTTTTCTTCTATTAGTCTGTAGCTTCTATTTCTTTGTCTGAGAAATTTAAACTTATTCTTGTCCGATTATATATTTCCCGTTCCCGTTCATTTTCACTATTCTTCATAAAATCGCCAATTTTGATTCACTTGACATTTACTGACTTCGTTCACTATTTATTCTACATCGACAATATCTGTTTTCTATACGTTTTTGAAATAACAAACAATTAACTTACGATTACTCCATTTTTCACCAATGGGAATCTATGCTAAGTAGCATCATTGCTAGAATACTCCGAAATTAGTCGTTTACTTAAGCATATCTAACATTTTCATCAATTCGTAATTCAGTCAGTACAACTCAGGTTTTATTAACTTTTAGAGGCGACCTATGTTGCCCAACAGATCTCCCAGGTAACACAAAATGGAATAAAAAGCCATTACGCCGCAAATGACCACATTTTCTTGATTTACTGCAGACCATTAGAATAATTTCTAGCTTGTTTACCGTCGCAGTATAATATACGCCTCCTTCTAGAATAACATGAATTCTTATAATTAAAGCAATCTTGTAAAGGATTTCCGCGAAATCTCTTATAACATAAATTAAATATTTTAAATGCAACATTGCTTGCAAAGCAAAAAGATATATCAGTATCTGGGGATCCTTTCAGCAATCTATTTTAACCTAGAAAATTATATATTCCTCTAAAACTATTATCGCGGTCTGCACATAAGATAATGAGTTCAATCTGGTTTAGTTCGCAGCAGATTGACTCGGGACTAATTGGAAACTCAACTACCTGTAACATATTTGTATGAAACTTTATTGCACTGCCGCTTCCAGATAAACGATTTTAAATGGAATATACGGTTTCAGATTCCCTTGTTCCACTTTCCGAGGAATGAGGATGTTGGAATGTATCGGAGCTCGTTTTCGTTCCGAAATCTCCGTTTATCTATGAACGGTGTAACTATAAAGTTGTCCGTGACACTCGCCGTTGTTTCGCTGTGGCTGTCGACAAGCCAATAAGGTCGATGCATTGTTTAATTAATGACGGGAATGCACCGACTCGCCGGACTATTCTGGCGCTGTAAAAGTCTCGAGCACAATAAAAAGCGGAAACTATTTCAGTGGTTAGTGTGTAATTAGTTAAAGGTACAAGTTTGGATTTCATCGAACGTTATTTTTACTCACATTGTTCGTAGACAATTTCTTTTTATAGGTTACCGTTGTGCTTTCTACAATACCCGTCGCAGTAAATAGATTAGAAACTTTTTTCCGGTGTTTCCACTAGCTTTAATTAAATCAATTGTAAATCTCATACCATGCTAAAATTATCTTATCCGTAGATGTACTTTATTTCTGTTTGCTATTATATACCAACATAAATTTATTAAATTAAGGTTACTGAGAGCTTCAGAAAGTAAATTCGAACACCAACACCAATATGTGAGAAGCGAATTCTTTCTGAGAATTGGTTGCTTATGCTACCACGAATCTTAGGTTTTTGACGCAGAAAGTATACGTTACAATTATAGACCCAGAAACATTAATATAGAGATTTACTCCAAAATCTCTCAGATGTATTGTGGAGTTTCAACAAGAGGGAGTAGATGGAGGATACAGAGGAATGGGTTATTCCAGGGTAGTGTGTTGGCACCCACCAACGCCTTTCCGGAGAAACTAACAGCTATATATACGCCGATGACCGAGCAATTGCAGCGAAAGGAAAAATATTCGAAGAGGTAGAACAACACCTGTGTAACGCCTTGAAAGGGCCAAACTTATTATAAGCACAACCAGCGGAAGCCAAATCAAACGAAAACACAGTTTTTAAGTATGTTATGGTTTGTTCCTAGATTAGCTGAAACCAGTAAGACACCATTTGATTTTGTTGAAAGATAATCATAGTTAGTTTTCGCAAATCAGTTGAAAGGGAATCTTGTTAGAGAACTCCAGACACTTATGTAGTTACCAATTAGTTTCCATATTTCAACGGAAGATTACAGACGATCGAAAAGAGAACAGAGAAGAGAACGTTATTTGACTAAATCCTCTAATAAAGTATTTCAATTCCATAAGAAATCAATATAATTATTTTACCAACCGATCTTAAAAGAAGTAATGGTTATCGTTTACTAGAAACGTAGCAAGGTAAAAAAATATTGGTTAGGGAGACGTCTACAGGGATAGATATGCTTGGTTTTCTGCTCAGATTTTTACACTTCCGTATTCGTGTATTTATTTTTCCATCGATAGAAGCTTGTTATACTGCCTGGAAGGTGGCGAGCTGGCTATAGGAATTCGTGCACCACATGGCATGTATGTATGTGGGAAAGCTGCGGTAGTTGAGAGGGCAAAGCAGCATAAAGAAGTTGGTGCAGTTGTTACTACTCGCTTGTGATTTGTCAGAGAGCGTTTACGTATACTGAAGTGGTTTGCGATTATACTAGTCTTGAAAAGGGTTAATAACTATACTGCTCAAGAGAAACTACAAGCGATGAAACTAAATTGTGGTGGAAATTCGACAAAAGTTACTCGTGATTTATTTACAGTTTCCAGGTAGGCCTATCCCAATCATTTCAAGAAAAAAACAGCGGCTCGGGCATTAGAGACTACGGGAACTCTTAATTAGACAAAATAAAATTATTACTCCTTATTACACCTTGTATTAAGAATTATTGCTTATTTGATGTTTACTTACAAATTTAAAAGTCGTTAGCTCATGGTCTATTTTGTTAAAATGCAAGAATATAGTTTATAGTTAAAATTTATGTTATTTTTTACAAAATCAACATAATTAAATTTTATGATGATTATCGACAATATAATGTGTTTACTGATATAGTACAGAATCACACCGTTAAAGCTCCTCCCATCGATTCTAATGCTAATGAATGGAATACAAGTAACGTGTGACGTGTGACTAGCAGTGTGCTGATTATTAGTCCCACCTGCTTGTGGTAGACCACAGAAATCGTGGTTCCCTATAATCAGATTAATCGCTTCCGCACTGTGCAATGGAAATGACTGTTTTCATTACCCATGGACGACAAGTTTGGACTTATCTGAGATTATACATGCCAATTAGATGCAGTACCCTGGCTGATATGCTCTGCACCAGATCACCACTAGAATAATACTAATTTTCTGGTGACAATCTATATCTATATATACTACTCAATCGTTACGGTCCTTCGAGCGGGAGGTACACCACCAAATATTAATCTTTGATCCAAACACCGAATTTAAAAATGGTCAAATGTTTGATTTAACAATACAGAGTGTCGAGTATATACAAACGAAAAATGTCGTTGAACTAAATAATTTCTATTTGAATAGAGCAATTCTTCTTCTCAGTGCACATTAAATGAAGTTTTCCTCTTCTACCTCTTTTAAAATACATTGAAACAAATTACCTTTATCGAAAAGGAAATGTTGGACTACAGCCATTTTAATGGAAACTCTAGATTTGGACGCGTCATTAATCTACACTGAGGCAAGTTCTTTAAATCTCCGAAAGTGGGAAAGTAACATCAGCTGCAGTCGATATTGGAATGAGCAAAACCTTCTCGTGCTGGTTTAACGATTCCACATCGCCATGTAATTTCAATTTTACGACTTTCCCATTTCCCCTCCCCTATACGTTTATATTATCTAGGAGAAAAGTTTACGGGTTGCGATAAGACTAAAAAGTTTTATAGGAAACATTTCGTCGATTATAAGGAATAAAGATGACACTGGCATTTGTACGGGGATCAAACGTATGAGTTATTAAACAAGCATAAATGTCTTTGTCGGCACTGTCACGGATACATGCCCATGGATTACAGCCATAGCACAAATCTTCGTTGTGGTTGATTCTATTACGCCATGAATTATCGGGGTTGTCGTCTGCTTAGCTACGACGAAAAGGTGCAGACAGGATAGAGGAGAGAAAAATACCATAAATCGGATTTATTAAAGTAGGTGAGTGGTGTGAAAACGCTTAATCTCATTACTGAATGGAGAGCAGAGGGAGGCCTCGATAACGGATGGCTACCTACTATTTTTAAAACTCGTAAATTTTACGGTCCTACCTGTCACCACGTAAGTTATCAACAAAATAGGCGACGAGCAACTATAAAATACAATTACTCATCCTCCGTTCATATGTTCTGTTCTTTTCTCGTGTGGGCGTTTCGAGTCAAATCCCCTAGACGCAATACCACCCTTAGCAATTTACGTCAATATCTCCGAAACTATATCTCTCCGTTTGATATAGCACAATTGATTAAACATGATTTCTATAATTATTGAGAAAAACGATTCCTTAATCTAAGAAATATTTCTTTGCTTATATACAGGCTTACGGTCTTGTGATTTTATTTTCAAGGGATGATTAAACATCTTAAAATAAGATCATTAACTAAAAAATATCTTAACAAAGTTGCATAATAAGAGAGATATTAATGTTTAAAAAAATTGTCGTTTTTTTTAAATTTTTAAGTGGTGATTAAGCATATTAATTTTAACAATTTATGTTTTTCATGGAATCCACTTCACACTAGTTGTTCAAAGTTATCGCTGTATTGTTAAACGCAAAGTCTCGCTCGACGTATCCATGAATTAGCATAATTTGCTAGACCTTGGTCTTGCCGTCGAACTGTGGCCGCAGCTGCCTCAACGCAGTTACGAAGATCATCTAAATCAATTATGTTGTTGGTGTGTACCATGGTCTCCATAACGCCCCTTGAGTAGAAATCAAGGGGGTTAAGATCGGGTCATGGAATAAGACCACCCACACCAATCCACTTATTTACAAACACATTATCTAAATGTTGGCGAACTAAACAATCGCCTAGTGTTCGCCAGTCAATTCGATTTGATATATTTACTTGGCGAGATATTCTTCAAGTACTACTAGAAGGATCTTCTTCGATGAGTTTAAGACTTCTTCTTCGGCAACCAAAATTCGTTGGTGTCAGCTAGGACCACCATCTCAATCTCGACGTGTTCGCAGTACACCAGTTTCTCGTGCATTAGAGCGGTGATGTTTTGTGGAATAAGTGTTGGCTTGTTAGGAAACCGACCAGCGTACAATCGACTTGCAGCAGCAGAATTCTGGCGTACTTCACCATAAATTAACAACATGTTAACGTATTCACTGTTGGTACAATGGACCATTTTTACTTTTCTTATTAGGATTTATTCGGAATAATTTACGTCAAACCAGCAATGCAGTAACAACTAATAAAACAGCTTTGTAAATTCTTGTAGTATACTAAAACTTTGTCACTCCACTCAAATTCCGTTTTAATATTCTTCGCATGTTCTATCCATTTTCTCTCATTTATTAGTTCACGTGGAAAGACTGGTAAATTTACTTGGCCAGATGAGGTTTCCGTAGATTACAAAATTTTTGCAAAATCTGGGAGAAAATCTTCCATCCCGTATATGCATAATATCGAAATTCCAACGCAATTTTGTTTAATTACTTGGAGTACTCTAATTTAATTTAACGGTGTATTATCTCACCTCTGAATTGTAAAATCAAAGTAGAATCAAACACGTCTGTTCTCGGTTAAATTCTATATTCAATTATATTCCTTACAGTCAACCAATTGTGTATGTGACTTATTGTCTTTCTTGTATAATATTCAGGTAGAATTTGAGTTCCAACCGATACATGTTTTACTTATTGAAGATAAGATACTGAGTGCTCTCATTGTAGTATGACGAACATGAGCCTCATAAACTCCTCAACATTACAATTAACATATGGTAAAAATTTTCTAGCTTTACTTTTAGTTTTTCTTATTAATTTTCTATTAATATTTCTAATTATATTAACAAACGGTATGCAACAATAACCTCTTGTATAGCATTGGCTTTTATTTCTGCGCAAATTATGTACACATGTCCCTAATTGGTGAATAGTATAACATATGGTATGCCAAATTTACGTACACACAACGATTTACGCAAATTGCATAATGAGACTTCGTACTTTTCCAACTATATACGAAATTATTACAACCGCTTGCCACTTATACCTATACGAGTTCACGCTAATGGGACGCCGTCTTTGATACACCGAGGTAAAAATTCTAGCGTTTCTCGCGAACGGCCCTTTAATTCAAATGCAATTTAACTAATGGTATGAAATTCCCGATGATAATTGTCCATTTACGCAGCTACAACGAGTAAGATATCGTCGCCAACAGGTGCGTATACGTACCAGTCAACTGTCTCGTAGGATTTCCAACATTTGAGTAACCACAGACCGGTTTCTTTTCAAATTAAAGATTGCTTCAATTCTTGTGCACGGGACAAGCGGAGAAACTGTGTTTTTCGTTTAAAATATACTACTACGCATCCACAGGTTGCATTATTACTATTATTAGAGGAGAAGCGAAGATTTTATGATATTCCACTTGCGAAATCGCATACTATAAACGGAAATCGGTGATATCTTTACGATTTCGTCTATATTTATGAGAGAACTAGTATTTTGTCAGATCATACTAGGATATTACACATTACAAGGAAGAGAGAGAACTACTATGATGACAAATAATTTTAGGGATTTCTGCGTATGTTCCTTACTTAACAACCCATTCAAATAGCCAGTTGAAACAACGGATGTTGATCGTTAAGTAAGGAGAAACATAGTTTTGAGCAGAGATTGTAGACGTAAAGATAGGAAGTGCATGTAAGTAATCCATGGAAAAAGCGAGCATTTTTTACGTTAGGTTACAGTTGACACGAAAATGGTGTGCGACAACGCACTAGTTGATTTCATTAGTTCCGTTAATATGAGGCGGCAATTTTGAAAACGTGGTACTATAATACAACTGATTCTCATGGAGGTTAAACTTTATTGTTTATTTGATGTAGTAGTATATGTTTTATTTATAGATGTCATTTATAATTATATATTTATAAAATACTTTTTATAAAATACTTTTGACATTTAAAATAGAGTCTCTTGTGGGCAATTTTAATAAATTAAAGATATTACTCAATACTTGAACAATTTTGAAAAATCCAAAAATTAAATATAGGTACTGCGTATAGGTATCAATTCGGTATCTTTACACAGTTGTACGAAATTTGATAACATAGGATCTCTTGGTAAGTTAGAGAAGGCATTCAAATGATTAAAAATGTTGTTGTAACAAAACTCAATTATGTAATACGCCCCCCGACTCATCTTTAAATAGCAAAAATCGAAGAATATACTACATTGGCTTTATATCCGGTTGTTAATTAAATACAACTGAGGTGAGAGATTTAATTAACATGGTCGCCATTAGGCGTCTTTACCTAACATTTGAGACCTTAGATAGCGCTAGAATCGACACAGTCGCTAGGTTTCCTAATCTTTGGTCTTGATTATACATTTTATAGAAAGAAATGTTTCAGCATATTAAAGCAAGTAATTATTCGCTTATCTATCCCAAGATGTAAATAAGTAATTTATTAATCGGATTAAACTCTACTTCAGTTGCTAACCTCTCCGGTGTTCTATAATAAATATTCCGGGGTAAACTGAACCGTTTCACATAATATCCCACACATCGGGCGGTTACAGCTTAGCCGCTAAGCTGTGGACATCATTTATTCAAACCCCCCATGCACGTGAGTCTATTGTTCATCAACCATCCGTTGATAATTTACGTGGAGTAAGCTTCCTACAATGACTCCGCTAGAAAGCTGTGCTGAAATATGCATACCAGGATTCGCAAAATACTTAGTTTTTGAACCGTCATCCTTCATGTTCAATTTATATAGAGCTGAAAAGTGCTTTCCCTGTATAAGCATACACTTTTTATCCATTAAAATTTCTCTTCATGAAAGAGCTGCCATCGGAAATATCTACGTATTGTAAGACGGCCTCTACTTCTTGCAAATAGTTGTAAATTGCTCCTCGCTGTGGCCGACCAAAAAATGTACTATTTCCTTTTATATAAAATAAGCATTAACGTGTTTCGATCCCCACGTAGTGGACCCACGCTTTGTAATTACTCTTTAATAAATAGGTAATAGTGGTGATTCTTTCAAGCAAACAAAAATATTTAAAAAATAGAAAGGATCAACTCGGAGGGTATGTGAATATAAATGAGTTCTCCAAAGGTCGTTGTCAGGATTGCGATACACCTCCCCAGCGACCTCTATCTTTCCCGAAGTCGTTAACATCCCCAAGGCAGGGAAAGATCCTCTTCTCTCACAAAGCCACAGCCCGATCAGGCTTCTCTCCTCCGTGTCCAAAGTAACGGAAGTCGTTGTCCTCGATCCATTCAAACCTCCTCAAATTCTCCAACCCTGATTGTTCATCGCTGGTGTTTAATGGGCGTACTCCACAATCTGGTCTGATTAGCATCTTATAGATTATTATTTTGGTTTTCAATTTCTTGCTTCTTACCATCATTCTGTGTACATTGAATACTTTCTGATCGTTTAATATTATTTCTTTCAGCATTGTCAATTTCTTTGTAAAATCGCGATTCTTTACGTTTCCCTCTTCTTCCAAATGTGCGATAATGTTAATGGCGGAAATTTACTTTACTGATGAATTTCTGTAATTAATTTCTTTCTTCATTTAAAATATCAAGCGACGCTTCAATGGCGGAACAATAACTCTTTGGTTGTTTCTTTAACAAGCCATTATCCCTATGGTTGCCCAAGAGACAGCCCTATTCTTTCTGAATAACTCCCGATATGCTGATGTATTAAATTACTATTTTTCTCGAAACCTTTTTTATGTGTTGCCGGGAAATGCTTGAAGAGCAAGTGATTTATCCTGGTTTTGGTAAGCAAAAGTTTATTAATTTTATCATTTACTGCTAAATTAAAGGATTACTTAAACATTGAAATGCCAAAATCAAAACTGGTGCATAACCAAAGAAGCAAACTGTCTTTGGAAATACGAGGGATGTCCGGTTACTAAGGTACATTTGTGAATTACAGACAGACCACTTTATTTATAGAAATCAAATATACACTAAGTAAAAGCGTGATCTGTTAGCTACTTTTCAAAATAATTGCCTCCAATGTTACGGCACTTATCCCAGCGAGGCACAAGCTCCTGTAAACCCTCTTCGTAAAAGATGCGATCCAAATTTGTGAAACACCGCTGTACTTCCTCTTGAACTTCGTCGTCGTCTTCAAACCTTTTACCCGACAAATGAGCTTCCAACGGCCCAAACAAATAAAAATCAGAAGGAGCCAGGACTGGGCTCATCCGTTTTCGCTGTTGATGTTTTTTTTTGCAGACCCTCGGGATCATCGTGCGGGACTGTGCGTCCACTTTAGAACTGTTAACATCAAAGACTAACTTGTTTTCGACTCATAACGCCTTCTCTGTAAGTCTTCAGTATTTCTTCATGAGTTTCGGGAGGTGTTTCATTATTTGCATGTAAAGAAATGAATGACCGCTCGCCCTTCAAACTTGGAGTATGTTTCGATCGGAACTGACAATGTGCGGCTGTCACTGCACACGTTGTACTGAACCTGCTTTAGAGACTATGTTACAATTAGAACACACATATGCTTTAACAGTAAAAGAAAAATGTGGAGAAAGGTACAAAAAATTACTGAACTATCCAATAGGCAGACAGATGAGATGATCAAAACTGTGGACCAACTTGAGCAGGGTATAACAGAATCTGATATAAATGAGCTAGCAGGAAAACATTTTGAAGACCAGACTTTTTTGCAAGTACAATTGCAAAGTGAGATAGACACAATAAAAGAAGCTCAAAAACGTGAATATCGGGGGTGGTTAATGCAAATGTTGGAACAGAGTCAAACTAATAATTCTTTGCCAACTCCCAAAAATTCACCAGTAACACCCATGCCTCCTATAATATCTACGAAGAGTTACAAAAACAGTAAAGAAAGTAAGCTTGAGCACCCTATACTTGAAGAAAGTTTTACCATTCATTTGGGTTTACAATTGAAACAAAAATGCATAATGTTCGGATTTTAAGAGCCAATGTATTAAATTTATGCAACATAACTGAAGGTTCTTCTGAACCGACACCACAGAGTCTTCAAACTGCACTGGCCCTATACTCAAATGATTTAAACGGACTAGTTTTAATTAATGAAATCATTGGATCTAA
Organism: Osmoderma eremita; assembly: GCA_031763485.1. Lineage (NCBI taxonomy): Eukaryota > Metazoa > Arthropoda > Insecta > Coleoptera > Scarabaeidae > Osmoderma > Osmoderma eremita. The sequence continues at coordinate 391,342 of JARFOC010000341.1, read as the reverse complement.
ATTATCGAAAAATTTGTCACAGATCAACTGAATTTCATTTTCCACATGTTGATGACCAATTAGATCGAATTCATCAACTCCAGCAACAAATGAGTACAAAGCACTTACAACCAGGAGATTTCTATATTCCAAGGCATTCCAATCTTTCACAAGTTCATGTGATTTTCCATATAGTTTCTGATGATAGTTTGAAAGCAAGTAATATTAATAGTAGAGATCCAGTAGTATTGGGAATAAGAAATATTGTAAGAACTGCCTGCTCAAATGATATAACTTCATTAACTATTCCACTATTATTAAGTTATGAAATGTCTGAGGATATGACCATCTCTTGGTGTGAGAACTGGTATTTAAATGTGTAAAGGGATTTATTATTGAAATGGTATCATGGGGTGGATCAGATTTAAAAACTTTGCAATTCATGTTACCTGAAAGTACCTCCAGTGAAGTATTTCAGTCATTGACTGAGATGTTGCCAAGAATCTTTAAAGCATCGAATCCACTAATTCTTAAATCAAGTAAATAAAACAGGTTACTGGATATTAATCTTATAGTTCCACAAAGTGGTATCAATTATAAATTAACAAATATCTTTAAATAGTAATTATAACTGTAATTATAATTTAAATTAATAAAAATTAACCTAAGGCAAGAAAATAGCCACATATGCAGTACATATGCACATCTGAAATGCGTAGTCGTACACAAGGGACGCAATGTATATAATTAAAGTGTGTTCGCTAATTAAATATGTATTCAACTAACTTCAAAAGTATAATAACCTCAATAATGATTTCATTTTTAATTGAATCCTAAAAATATAATAAAAGTATTGCATCTGTGTATCAAATACTTATATCTACCCAATGAAATAGGATGAGGGAGTAACATATCTCCTTTAAACTACAGACAAGTCAAATATTCGTTCACTACCACTGGACCAACTAGGAGGGTATCGAGAAAGAAACATGTCACAGAAACTATAAACGATAATTGCAATTGGGCGATGGGAATATGATACCCATTCTCCCGTGCATTTTCTTATTTTAGTATTAACACATCAGAAATTTACAAATACTGCAGCCACTCCCTTATCTTTATAAGTAGCGGTAAACTATGTGTGGATGGTGTTCCTTTATTCACTTCGGCGACTACTAATTCATATTTGAGCACTTGCGCATATTTTTGTTCGACATCTTCTGTAAGTAGAAAGATTCCAGGACTATCGTTAACGTTTCTAGTTACATGTTTTTATCGGACGTACGCGATAAGAACGCAAAAGTTGCTTTTGGTGTTTTAAAGTGGATATACCATTTGCACATTTCGATCTATTGGGGAGACATGAGCTCTGTATTTGAACTGTACATACATAATGCACACGTACAATACCATAAGGCAAAGGTTTTACCAAGTCAAATTACACCTTACATTCAAGTATATGTAAGCACATATGTTAAATCGTATAGGCTGATGATAACCATATGTGATTGGTGACAGCAAGGAGTGTGCGTCACATGAGAGAACTACAAACGCAGTAAGAAAAAAGATAGAGGGGTAGACTGTTGACACTGCACGAGCCCATTATAAACATATACGTGGAATTCCACTGGGACGTCGGCGGCGTCACCCACATTTTCCACCCTCCAACGGTGCAGACCGTGTCTCGAACAATGAGCGTGGGTCTCGAGACTTCGCCGAAAGAGGTTGCCACTTCCGACAAGATCGCTGAATAGAAGGTGCGCCCCCTTACGGCGACTAATGCATACACGCTCACGCACACGTCTACATTATTCCGCCCCGTGTAAATATGACTTGGTTGACGTATGGTGCCCCCATCTGCTTGACGCATCACTTTAGTGATTCCCTTACACAGTGGCGACTCGTGAACTCGAAAATAATTGAACGACATCTTGAGATAATTGAAATAGGCTTGATATAGGCCTCAAAAGTCAATAATCAAAGACTTTTCTAGAACAACACAAATTTAGTTGTTTAAAGAAGTCTATAGAAGAAGTAATTTTATATCAGCTTGCCACGATTATTAATAATCAGATATCTAATAATACTAATAACCGTTCTCTCATAAATCATATCCTTCATATATACTAGAAAAGAAAATATTCCAGTGGAATGCTTTTAAACATTTATACTATTTTTGCTGTTCCATACCCAAGACTTAAGAAAGATATAGGCGGCTCTATTTATTTCATTGTATTTCTGTTGCTGTAAGGATGCATTAATACACAGTATCGGGAAAATCCACACCGCACAAATTAATTTAATAAAATTCGGAACATATGTTTCAAGAGCACGTCGGCTCCCATTCTCAACCAATTCCATACTGGTCCACATATTCACAGATTTCCCTAGCAACAAATTGATAGAACTTCTTAGCTGTTTTCAAATACTTCTATTCCTACTGATTATTTATCGAAGCAGTTATGTTTAATTCTTAAGGACACATTCTCTTTGCGGGACTTTAATTATAATTATACCTAAGGCCTCAAATGTCAACAAATATCAAACAATATTGTTAGTAAAATTTCCATTGTTCTATAGTTTACCATAATTATGATTACAAATACTACCGCTTGTAGTTTCAAACTCTGAAACAAAAACTAACGATTACTTTAATCGAAGACAGCAGATCTCTTCCAGCAAACAAAATAATATAAGAAAAAACAAACAAACTTGTTAGTCCAATATTTTCCAGACATATTTATTTCCATAATGAGATGAAGCAGAAGCTCTGTTGACTTAAGAAAAAATATTTAGACTCAGTGAAACACGCAAAATAAATTTCCGAGGGGCGAATAAATAATTTCAAAACCAGGCGGAGAGAAAAGATAATATCTCTAGGAACCTGGGGAATTCTAAAAAATGCAGACAGGATGTTGAAATTCACGGAGGATTCGTGATTAAAATTGGCAAGAGTTCGACTTGATCACTCTGCCCGTTCACATCTGCCGTCGTCTGCATCTCGAGATATTTTTACACATCGTGTGACGTAAATAGGTTTAGGTGCTACAAGTTTACTGTACTCCACTGCTGTGATCTCCTTATCTTTTATTCACCAACGACGACAAGCTGGCTACTGATATATTACTAATAGTAGAAGTCTTTTTTTGCGCAATATGAGGAATTTAACTCCTATATACATTGTTTAAGACATTACATTAGATTTCTATGTCGGATCAAATATTGATTCAGACACGTTTTTGTGTAAATAAAAGCATAAGTCCTAAATTGTAATATACGATCCAACAAAAACATATATTTAAAATGTCAGATTAGCATTTAAATTTATGAATGAACAGAAATGACCTCAATTGGTTTAAATTGGTATTAAAAAGATCGATACTTGAACAGTTAATATTTTAATTATTACGCAAGATTTCAATATCTTGCGTAGCATAAATCCGATAGGATCTATGCTCTCCTATAGCTAGTAAAGCTAAGCATAATTGGTTAACGAACCAAATTATTTTGAAGGCAAAGAAATGAGTGAATAATTTGAGTTTAGTATCATTGTAGAAAAACTGTTAGTAATTACCAGATAAATAAAATAATTAATATTAAAAATAATAATAATTTGTATCTTTCATTGTATTCTACTGATTGCAATATGATTGACTGTAATGCTAAAAACTGTTTGTATTTTTGTTGTGCAATATTGATAATAATAATAAAAGTTCAGTCTTTGTGCATACTGCTGCCCACTCAGCTGATTCCAATCAATATTGTATAGAAAAATTTATATAAAAACACTAAAATTCATCACTGCGAACATCAACATAGTGCCGTTGGTTAACGAAACACAACTAATGATGTTTGAAAAACCGATAGCAATAAAGTAAAGTGCTTATTTATTGCACATATGAATGTATGCAAATGTCCGTTTATATATAATTATGACGTTATATACCACTTGCATGAGCAAAAAGTCCATAGCACCGAGTCGAGTTTAGTTTGAAGTTTCAAAACGAACTTAATAAAATTAGCAAGAGTAATTAATTCCCTACAGCCATGAATTGCCGACGGTGATATGTTTTATGTCGGAAATATTTACATACGTAATAAGTAATCCGTTATTTGAATTTTCTATGGTATGTATCTAATATACATGCATACTGGTGAGCAAAGATTATGCATGGAAGCACCTGTTCTTACATATGCTTTATCGCAATTCCTTTCAATAACTCTACTTACTACAGCACATTATATTAATGATCACGATGTTCGGTGTTGAAATTATTAATCCGCTATTAAACGTTACCTACACGCTACAATATTTAAATCAATGAAAGCCGAGTAAGCAAATGAGCTAAAAACACAAGTAATGTACAACATTACCACATTTATCGCTGGGCGAACATAAAACGGAATGAACGAACACGAATAGCATGACTCATAAGCGACCCTGAATGGCATTTTTGCGAAGTAGTTTTTTTGTCCCCACTTCTCGCTGTATATACATTAGACAAGTTATAATTCCCTAACCTATCCCAACGGAACGATCGTAGCCTTGCTTTTGAACTTCGCGCTGTTGTTACCGCGTGTTAGCCTGAGTTTTGCAAATGCCGCAGTCAGCTGTCCAATAATAGGCATTGTTCAAGTTTACTTCGGACGAGCATCGTCTCCTCATTGGCGGATAGGGCGACATTTTGGTTTATAATAAATACTTATTCGAAGACGTGCGCTTTGATCATTTTGTACCAATTAGGATATTTGATTGCTTGGATTTGCAAATGCGCAAAGGATATCCATTTTACAAAATAGATGGACATAGGATTTAATAGGTATACGGAACAATCACAGAAAATTAATTTGAAGTGCTGGGCATTGGTTTGATTGAAATTTTATAAAAAAATTCTCGTAAATCTAACTGCAAAAGACGCAATTAAAAAAAGTAATAATGTTTGTTTCCATAAAAAAAATTGTTTTCATACGAACAATTACCGTATTTTTCGAACCACCGTTATATATATATATACAAATCGACCTTAAATTTTTGGGTGTGCGTTATTGTCCAAAACATATGGATCTATAACAAATCAGGTAATAAAATTAAGCTCAAGAAAATGAAAATGCAACATGCTAAATACAGTAGATCAAAGTCAGCTGAAGACACTGAGGTATATACATACATATCTACTTGCATAAAATTTTAAAGTACCAGTCTCTCCGTTGTAAAACAAACAGTGTGTAATTATATGGAATTATCAAATATTAATTTGCCAACTACAAGAGAACAAAGCAGTAAACGTCAAGTACAGATACTGGTATCGTATGGTGAAGAGATGTAGATTGGGTTAATAATCCCTCATCCCAAATAAATATTTGGTACAGGTAAATTGAAGGCAAAGTAAAATTTTAGGTAAATTAGGGGACATAAATTGATGGCAATGTTTACTGCGTCTAATCCAAAGAACGGACGTGAAATCCATGAAGGCAAGTAGTTGATTTTGAACTGAGAATACCGAATATCGTATTGTTATAAGGTAAAATTATATTACTTGAATGAGTTTTACGTTTTTTGTGTATGTTTAAAATTTAATATTATTTTCTTGCTTATCTGTTACATATAAAAACAGATAAGCATTCGAGTTTGTTTCTTGGGCGTAATAAATGTTGTATAGTGTTTTCTTTGTTTGTTTTTTAAATACAAATTCAAAATTTCTCTTTTTTTAAATACATATTTGTTTGATATATTGTAAATAATTATATTGCAATATTGAATAATTTGCATCTTAGTTACTGCAAAATTATAAAATGGTAGTTGTGCCCGATAGTCATAGACCATTCAGGTATAAAAAGGTCTTGCGATCATTTTACATAGATCTTTACAGGCATAAAATGCCCTGCGCTCAATTTACCAGTGCAAATATTGTACACTATAACCGTACGCTATCGTATGGTATTTTACTTATTCAGATACATATTACACTTAGGGGTTTCAAAGATACAAGTAGGGATTCATATAGTATAAGTCTTTGCAAAAACTTTCTGATACTGATTAAAATGATCAAATATATATAAAACACAAAATTGTTGTGATTTTATCAAATGAATAAAATTGCTATTAACTTATAAGAAGGTTACTATTCCAAAATGAAATATTGGCTAAAGGATGAGGAAGTTGATAAGCTTTGTGATGTACGTATATCATATAATACCTAGCGCATTCAAAAAGTCCAATTCCATCCCTCGCAATATCATAAAATTATCTAAAACCGTTTTATGCCATACCCACAGCCTGGATTTGTTTTGCAGGGTTTCGAATAGTACACAGTTGGCAGCAGTGAAGTTCTCATTTATATTTATAACATGTTGTACAAATATTTATGATCAAACAAAGATCGGCAATTAAGTTTTGTTTTAAATACTGTAGACAGCCGACCGAATCGTTTGAAATGATGCAGACTGCACATGGAAATGGTTGCCTGAGTCCTAGAAAGATATCCTAACGGTACAGCACTTTTAAAATCGGAAGACACCAGGTTACAACCCAATTTACCCTTTAAAAGGATAGACAATGATGAAATAGAAGTTCGTTACCAAAAGTGTTGACTAGTGCATCGACCATCATTTATCAGTTTTAGGTTAGTGTTGTTGTGGTGTGTTTATCTCTAATGCCCGGTTTCTGAAACGAAAACCAGCAGTTATCTGTTCGATATCTGGCCGTTTTACATGTAAAGCGGCCAGATATCGAACAGATAACTGCTGTTGTTATGTTTCAGAAACCGGGCATAACTCATATTAACAGAAATCATATATCTTAGTAGTCAACGTTTTTAAGGTGGTCTTTATGTCAGATACCATTTTGGTGTCATCCGATTTCAAGTGTGCTATAGGCACATTTCAAGAATTGACGTGAATCGCCCAAAGACAATCGGGTAAAAGAGATCTCCACGGCAAGCGTTATCTTTGAAAATGTTGAAGTTGTGCGCTCACCAATAACCGTCAAATGCGTACCGAGAAGACTATGATTAGTGTCAGAAGTATTCACCACCTCGTATATGTCATTTTCGGCAAACGAAAAGTATGGGTAAAGTTCATTCAGCACTTTTGACTCCTGAACGGAAAGAACAGCATTTGTAAGCCTCATGCCACAGGCTAAGAGAGACCAGCGATTTTTGCAAACATTGTCATCTGTAATGAAACGTAGCCCCCACAAACTTCGTATTCTTTTGCAAGCTTAAAGCCGCATTAAAAAGAGAGCGTTTGGAGATATGGAGTCCATCAAGGGAAGTGTGACGGCCGTTCTGGAGAGGATTTCATCGGTAGACGCTCAAAGAGATTTTGAGAGCCTATACGAAAAAATGAACGAGTCTTCAAAAAGGAAAATAAAAATAATACACTAGAAAGTGAAAACAAAATGAGAACGCGTATGTGTTCTAAAACTTTTAAGAATTTCAATGCACTAGTTCCATAATTCTGGGAAATCATGAAAGATTTATATGATTAAATAAATAAATAATCGCATTTATTTCATACTACCAAAACAAGTATGGAACACGCGAAAAGAAATATAAACTGCACGACAAAGTTATGGAATAAATTCCCTAAATTTGAAGAAATCTGTTTTTCAAAACATAAACAATTTTGCATTAATTTTAATTTCTAGTTTTCAAGTAAGGACGCCATCTTCATTTTTTTAAAGACAAATTCGGCTGCTTTTGATAAATCCTTTAATTGTCTAAATCGTAACATCAAAATTATACTATCTTCGATTAAAAGTCATTTAAAGAGTGGAAACAATAAATTTTATTAATAACAAAAAGCAAAGGCAAATTCTGTTATTCAAGAAATGAAGACGATTGTATAATCATTATGGATGGTTTATATTATTAGGTAGGTAGTACCTAAAATGAGAGAAATATGTGTGTACCACGCAAATGAGTGAAGAGTTATTTTCCCAGGATTCTGTCGGCAACCACATAATATGTACATGTATCACTTAGTGCAAATTGCAACATCTGTTACTATGAAATTCAAATATAACCCAGACATTATATAAATGTTAACGGTGAAACATCTTTGTAACATAAACACGTGACAATACCATCTAATGAGGCGAACGCTTGTTATACGCGATACGTATGCGTTTTATGCAAACATCGAACCGTTAACCACTTTGTTTCGCAGACGCGTACATCGGTCGTAAACGGTGCACGCGAAAAAATCGTAACTTCACCCACATTTCGAATACTTATGAACGAACAACGAACGCATTACAAAACGCGTCGCGTACATCTTGACAGCGCATTAAATGTATCCGGTTTATTACGTGTATAACCCAGTTCTTCTTCTTTTTTTCTTTACGCATCTAAGTTCGTTTGAAATGGATTGAAATGGACCGCGCCAGAGGTTGCGCTGTTGTAGCGAAAGACCACCGCGTAAACTGTGTGACTTCCGCAGACCGTATCCGCTACAACTGTATAAACGCCGTAAAAACCAATATCAAGAACGGGATGACCAAGCATATGCCTAGGAAACTACTAAATGTTTGGATCTTATCGTATATGTTTAGACTCGTTTTTTTACGGGGATCGGAAATGAAATGGTTTGCTCAGTCGTCGGAGAATAAATTCGTTTTTGTCCCAACATCAATATGTACGCTACATTTTAGTTATGCAACGCTATATTGCAAGCAAATAAAGCTTTGAGTGTATAGGTAATTATAACAGTAAAATAGTCTCTTTACATCTAAAAAATAGTCAAATTATGTCTATTGTTGCCTTTCAATTTTCAAAATACTTCATCTGTTTTGTGTGAGTGATGTTCGTTGAAATTGCAATAAAAATTCCTTGATGCAGAGTGTATACTTCTTGATGTTTTATTATAATATATATAATCAGTTTCCCTTATACCTATTTAGGTGTCGGGATCATCAATTGTGCACTTTTAGTCATAAATAAACTTATTCCACAGTTTTTTATTTAAGCCGATTGTTCTAGCTTCTTTCCAGAATTTTCCTTTACTCTCCAGAATTTTTCCTACTGTTGTTTTCCATGTCTCTTTCGGTCTTCCTCGTCTTCTTTTGGTTTGTATTTGTGCTTCCCAAGTTTTCTTTACTGGTCTGTTACTATCCATCCTTTGTACATGTCTCCACCAGCTCAGTTGTCTCTGCTCCATAAACATCAGTATAGGTTTTATTTGTAGATCGCTTCTCACTTCCTCGTTCGCAATTCTATCCAGCTTTGTGGAAGAAGGAAGGAAGATGTGTTCCGAAGCGACGGCAAAAGGTACTTTTGTTTTTGAAAATAAAAATTACCAAACTTAAAACAACAGAAATAAATAAATTTCGGTATGCTTTGCAGTGCATAAACAAAAGTAAAAAGAAACTTTGTGGAAACTTATTGAATGTACTGCTACATTTTAGATCACGTTTATGGTCATTGCATAATTTTTTATTCATCTGAATACATCTATTTTTCATTAATACACTATTTGCACGTAACACGTAACAGAATGCGTAATTTATTCCATTCATAAATGTGAATTTAGCAATCAAAAGTATTAAAACGTGCACCGGGTCTGGCAATACTCATGTTTACCGCACTAAATCTTTTTATAGACGTCTACACTGCACAGATATTCGTCCGTCTGCGAGACGAATGATATTTTTGGCCGTGTCACGTGCCCCGGGGAAAGAATAAAAGCGACGGTGAATGGCGGTCCCGTGTTCCGACATCCTAGGCGCTCATAAATTATTTTATAGCCGACAAAAAAGTTTTTAATTTGGGACATAATTACCGCGCAATAAAAAGCGAGGAAAATTAGAATGGGACTCCACGCCGCTCCGGTTCTCGGTGTAGCTTTCTTCCGGCCGTGTTCGCGCGTCAAAAGAAACAATTCCGCGTTTATGGAATGTTATTATTATTCGGCAATTTTAGCCGTGAAATAAACCTAATTGTATAATGAAATTTATGGCAAGTAGCGAGCGAAATTCCTCAGGGAACTACATAATTTTAAAAAAGAATCCCTGTTGCTATGGATCTTTCTTGTTGTTATGTTTCATCATTGAGGAGTCGTTCGGTAGTGTAAAACGTTTTGTATCCTAATGGAGTCCTTTCCTCAATAAAACTTCTTCCGTTTTCGTTGCTTATTAACACTCCCAGATATTTGAAAGCGTCAATCTCTTCGAATCCGCAATGCCTGATCTTTGTTTGTGTGCATGCCTTTTCTTCTTTTACTGGGAAACATTATTTACCATTTTTCTCGTTTATTTTTAAATATCCTTTTCTTCTATTGTGATAAATGTTTCTTCTAGGTCTTTCTTATATTAATTTTTTTATTGCTATTGCTCTTTCTTATAACCTTACATATACAGGGTGTTTACGGTCTTCTGATTTTATTTTCACGGGGTGATTAAACATCTTAAAATAAGGTCACTAATGTAAAAATATCATAATAAGAGAGATATTAATGTTTAAAAAAATGTTGCTGTTTTTTTTAAATTTTTTATTTTTCGTGGGAGATTAACCACCATAAAAAAGGTTTTTAACGCTAAAACGATTGATCAACAACTTGTGCAAAGTAAATTTAAACAATAGGTTATTAGTGATTTTTTTACCAAGTAGGCTCATGTCTCTAACTTTTTCCATCTGTCAATCTGTTTCATTAGTTTTCACTACATTGATGGTTTGACATAAATTTTTCCGAATAAATCATAATGAGGAAAGTAAGAATGGTCCATCGCTCCAACAGTGAATACGTTGGCGTGTTAGTTTATGGTGAACTACGCCAGAATTCTGCTGCTGCAAGTCGATTGTATGCTGAGCGGTTTTCCAACAGGCCAACACCTATTCCACAAAAATTCATCGCTCTAGTAATCCTTGCACGAGAAACTAGTGTACTGCGAACACGTCAAGGTCGAAATGGTGGTCTTGGCCGACACCAACGAATTTTGGACGCCGAAGAACAAGTTTTAAATCTTGTCGAAGAAGATCCTTCTAGTTGTAATCGAATAGCTCGCTAAGTAAATGCATCAAATCGAATTGTCTTGCGAACACTGCGCGAGAATCAATTGTATCCTTTTCATGTACAAAAAGTACAGGATTTACAACTTGAAGATCATCCTTTTCGTTTACAGTTTTGCCGATGGTTTCTACAAAAACATGTAGTAGTTCCAAACTTTTCTTCCATTGTGTTGGCGACCGATAAAGCAACGTTTACACGTAACGGCAGAAATAACTGTCGTAATACTCATATTTGGGCTGTGGAAAATCCACATGCTGTTCGTCGTAATCATTTCCAGAATAGATTTTCGATAAACGTTTGGACGGGGTTGATCAATGGATAACCTATTGACCCATTTGTGTTTGCAAATCGAATGAATGGATATGATTATCTCTTGTTTTTGCAAAATCATTTGATGGAACTATTGGAAGAAGTTCCTTTGAACGTACGTCGACAAATGTGGTTTCTTCACGGTGGCGCACCACGGCATTTTAATCGCTTAGTTCGCCAACATTTAGATAATGTGTTTGAAAATAAGTGGATTGGTTGAGGTGGCCCTATACCATGGCCTCCTCGGTCACACTACCTTAACCTCCTTGATTTTTACTTATGGGGCGTTATGAAGACTATGGTATACACCAACGATATAATTGATTTAGATGATCTTCGTAATTAAGGCAGCTGCGGCGACAATTCGACGGCAAGACCAGCCTAGCAAATTATGCCCATTCATGGATATGTCGAGCGCGACTTTGCGTTCAACAACACGACGATAACTTTGAACAGCTAGTGTGAAGTGGATTCCATGAAAAACATTAAAGAATGTTTAAATTAATATGCTTAATCAGCACTTAAAAATAAAAATAATAAAAACTACAATTTCTTTTTAAATATTAATATCTCTTATTATGCAACTTTGTTAAGATATTTTAACGTTAATGACGTTATTTTAAGATGTTTAATCACCCTTTGAAAATAAAATCACAAGGCCGCACACACTCTGTATACCGCAATGTTACAAAAATGACCTTTATGTTAACGCTTATGTCAAAAATTGACACAACTGCACATACGATTTTAAATTTATTAATAACAATGTACAACAGTATGTACAATACTTCCATTAGAATTCTTAAATGCCTTAACTACCCTTGTTGTATTTAAATGCAATGTGTTCCACCCTTTTCTGTTCCTATCTTGATTCACCTCTTTCTTCTTTAGCCCAAATATCCAATTTCTCTTCTTCTCTTTAGACGATTCACCAAACTATTTCTAACGATTCTATCAATTCGAACATGAAGTTATTGCTTTACTTATTTATTTTTATTTATTTTCGGTCGTCTATTGCAACCGTTTTCTTAATTACTAACACTATTTTTGCATAGAAACAGCATACTGCTTATTTAAGTGAATGACCCTTGTTGCTTTAAGGCTATGTATTTACTGCAACTGCAGATTGGCGTCTCTTCTTCCATAAGCGATGTTGGCACATCGCTTAACGAAATTGTCCTTGCGCTTCTTTGCTCCTCGGGTTTCTTGTGTCAATTGGTGAAGTTAATTTTTAAAACTCATGTAAATCCTAGTTTGTATTGTATAGTGTTTTGTAGGGAAAATGTGTTGTGAGCACATAAATAATACTAAATCTAAAACAAAGTGGCCAAGGTCGCGTATACTGCAGACAGTTCTGAGAAGAATGAAGGGAAGGAGGGAATTAGCAAAAAAACAAGAAGTGTTGAAAAAGATTATAACAATATACAAACGATTCCTCTTCCACTATAAAGTGTCTTTACAGACATAATACACAGAAATCCACTCTTCTATTCCCTTGGAAGTTGGTAGTCTTGTTTTCTTCTATGGTAACTGTTGGTGTTGTTTCATCCATTGTCATTTATATTAGATTTATTATTTTCGATTCGTGTTTTTGTGGGTCGTAGGTCTTGTATTATACTTTTTCTGTGTTGTGTATCAAACGTTTCTTTGAAGTTATGTAAAAAGCAATAGCAACAGGTATGCTTAGGGTATATACATGGTATTAAGTGTACCATATTCGCGGAAATGTTTTTTCCCTTGACTATTAAGGATACCCTATTAATTACTATTAACTAAGCTTCCCTTTTTAAGAGTTCTCAATACTTATTAAAAATTAATCTAAAAGTAACTGCCGTAACTTGTAAATACTAAGTGTCAAACCTTTCAAAACAGTTTATACTACTTAGAACCAATTCTGGCCAAGTATTCTAGAAATTATTGCATCGTTAAAGAGAACACAAATATCCTCAAAGCAAGTAAACCCTTTTGCATAGCTGTCATTTATTCCGCGAATTTTTCGGGGCTTCTTTATCAACTTCAATTCAGAAGCACTTAGCTTACTTACAACGTTAACCAGTTGTTTGATGATATTATGAAATCTGTTGTAATGGCGATTTGAAACAAATTCTCCATGACCGTTGCCAGACTTTATTATACTATGAACCAGGTTCATTTTAAACTACCATCATCAACAACTTTTATGGGAAGTTACTGTGAATTTTACGAGACAAACATGTGACAAACTAGAAATAATGTATTTGTGCCAACACAACAGTTGTAAGTGTAAAATATCGGTATCTCGCCTGGGGGCACGGCACACCTGTGCATGTTTAACAATGTTAAGCTTGTGAATGAGTTTTGAACCAAACCTAAATGAAAAATCAACAAGACCCTCGAACACCGATTCAGTGCGGTATGATTTAATGGACCTTAAATTAAATTTCCCCGTTCGCCCATTAAGATGCATTGACAGGTATTACGAAATACCCTTCTACACACACGATACCATAACATATGAGAAGAGCCCGCCAGCATTCCACTCGGGTCTAAGGTATATGCATGTATGCGCAGGAAATACGTCAATGTTTGCGTAGAAAAACAATAAAATTGATTAATACGAGTTTTACAGCTGTTTTCTTTCGATGAGCACTCTAAAATAGGTTATAACATCGTGCATCATTCACGCTGTTACCATATGCAGACAGTAACGAAGAGACAAATTTATAATAAAGTACCGGGAGTACGTTGGTCGGGTGCTTACGGCTTGATGCAAGGTGAATCGAAGAAAGACCGGTACACGTGCAAACCCGCGACGCTGATTCAAAATTAATTGGATAATAAATCTGATCGAGCGAGAATCCGCGGAATCCTTATTACAAGGTACGAAATCGTAATAGCGACGCGATCCATGACCGAACTGCGAGAAGAAATCAGTGTCTACCGTACAGATGTGAGTAAGATTGTTCAATTGATAGCAAAATTTAACGGGCTGCGAAAGAACCAAAGTATTTATTATTAATTAATCTGGTCGTAAGGCATAGTATTTTGCGGTTTTGCGAAGGTATACATTCTGTTTAACGCACTCCATTGTAATATTGAGTTATTAATTTTGAGAGGTTTATGTTTAGAGGTAAAAGACTCGAACACCTTTAGTGGCTTGGATTACTTCACTTTCTCCCAGTCTACATACATAGGTATCTTCAATCTGACCGCCAATAACCTGGAAATAATCGGAAGGATATTTGTATCTTGCGTGGGCATTTCTACTTTATTGTGCATCAATGTGTTATTTAACCATTTTAAAGGATTTCAATTAGACCGATTAGGGCTCGGAACTACAAGCAACGTTTCAAGAATTGAAATACTGAATAAATTTTATAATTAAAATACATTGTTGCTAGCAACCTACAGTACAAAATGAGACGAAACAAAATACATTGAATATCAACAATGAAATAGACGGAAAATTGACTTTGTAAAAATGTTTTCTGTGTGTTGTCGCGTTGTAGTGTAGTATTTATACTTGACTTCTTCAGAAGTTGTTTATAGACTGACCTTGTCTTCTGCTCCTTGTTATATAATACATCCCTGTTTGGGTCCGTTGATCGGCGAATGTTCTGGTTCATTGAATCGTATCCTTTGCGGTTTGGTGGTTTCGTAACGCCAATTTCCAAGCGTTTCTGATCTGGTATCCATCTTCTCAATTCAAGTTCTTTCTATTCTTCATTATTACTATAGATTCACGTATAATTCTTGGATGATAGCGGGTTGCCTTATCTAATGTCCGTACGTAGTTGTAATCTATGCAGTGATCTCCTTGTTGATGTAGGTGTTCGGCTATTGCTGACTTCTCTGTATGTTTTAGTCTTGCGTCCGTAACGTTCTTTCACTTTACACTGGATGCTCCGGTTGGCTGCCCTATGTAGCTTTTTCCAAAATAGCACTTTAGACCATATATACCTCTCATGTGTAGCTTTGGTAGTACATCCTTGGTAGGAGGAAGCAGTTGTTCCACTTTCTTTGGTATGTTGAACCGTTTGAGGATATTCCTCCTCCCCAAAGTCTTCTTCAATCTGTCCGTGACTCTTGCAATCTCAGTTGTTGTTGGTCCTCGTTCCTCCTCTGTCCTCGTGGTTTTATGTATGTCTTTGGCATTATCTCCATTCTTTTGTAGAGCACGTTGGACGTGTTGTATTTTCTTGTGCTTGTGTTCTTCGTCGCTAAATTTTTCCGCGTGGTTATCAGCGACCTCTTCTGTTATGGATGATGATTAGATGTTACATGTAGATATCGATTTACGTGTGTTTTCTCGCTGTATACACTTTTGCTCCATTTCTTAATAGTCGGTGCGTTTAAACAATACATCCAGAAATGGTAAAGTGCCATTCTCCTGGATCACCATGATAAACTTAATATTAGGATGCTGTTGATTAATGTGTTGTAGGAATTCTTTCAGCGTTTCCGATCAGTATGGCCATATTACAAAGGTATCATCGATATTGCTCGTATTGATAGGTTCCTGTTCAAAAGCTTCCATAAGAATATTCGCAATTATTAGTGATAAAGGTGAACCCATAGCCGTTCTTTTGTTCATAGTACTCTCCGTTCCATTGCAAAGAGATTGTAGTGAGACAAAGTTGATTAGATCTTCTCGTAGTCCCTGCAGTACTAGTTGTTGTTTGATGATTTCAAGTACTTCCTCTACAGGCGCGTTGGTGAACAGTGGCTCGACGTCGAAGCTCACTAATATATCTTCTTTGGTTATTTTGTGACATTGAAGTATCTCGATGAAACATTCGGATGCCTTCACCTAGCTGAGGGCTCGCCCTGAAGTATATCTCCAATTGTTTTGCACATATTTGGTAGATGGGTCAGTCACTGTACTGACGATAATTCTTAGAGGAATATCAGTTTGTGTATCTTTGATAATCCCTAAAGTTGACGAAAAAACTTCTAGGAGTGATCTTAATCTGATGCTTTCAGTGAAAAAGGGAAGGAATAGTAAAAAGGAAATTAAGCGGTTGGCAAGGGTGGAGCAATATTTACGAGACAATCAAGTATAGATATTGAAATACGAGCAAGAATAATGACGGGCAACATATACGTGGGAGGACTGAACAGAGTATTGATAGACAAAAATATCTCCAGATGAATGAAACTTGAATTGTACAAAGCAGTAAGGAGACCCGTACTAACATATTCTTATGAAACATGGACGTGGAATAAAGCAGAAACAAGATCAGAGGTTTGGAAAATAACAGTGCTTATGAAGATATTTGGTGGAAAGAAAACGATAGAGAAAGGCAAATGATGAGTTGGAAGAGGTTTACGGTGTTATAATAGGCGTCATAAGAACACAAAGGTTACGATGGAAGGGATATGTGCAGTTGTTGCCGAAATTCGGGCGTCCAAACTGTTAATGCCAGGAACAATTGTTGGAAGAAGAAGGGAAAGAGGTCTAGGAGGGAAAAGGTAAAAGACAAAAATCTATGGATGGGAGTTATTTATCAATCCATGGGTTAATTAGGTTCGCAATTTATATATATTATATATTGTGATGTATCAAAGTGACGGATAGATTTTAATTTAACAAAATATCTTAGGAGTTCTTTGATTACATTCACAAGATATAACTAAGCAGCCGCAGAAACAAGCAATCAAAATGGCTGGAATGTTTAATTTTAATTAATTTAAATACAGCATTGGCTTTTGAAATTACTACAATAAGAAATTAGGTAATAAATTCTACAGTTTTGGCAAATACCTTAATTGCACAAATTGGGTGTAAATGTTTATCTTCCATCTTCTTTCTCATCTTCTTTTCCAGTTTTCTTTAATTTCCCTGATTCAAAATCCCATTTTTCTTAACTTCTTTTAAGGGTGCGATGATATTAATGATGAAAATTTACTTTGATAATAAATTTTTCTAACCACTCACTTTTTTCTCCCGAAATATCAAACGAGACAACAATGACAGCACAACTTCCTTTTGATTTAAGCAACCCGCCGTTATTTCCCCGGTTTGAGACAGCACAGCCATCTTTTCCTTTTCACAAATGTTATTCATAATTCGTTAAATGTTATTCATATTTCGGAATCATCAACCGTGATGAATGGAGTTACCTCGACGTTATTCTCCCTTCCGAATATCTCTCGATATCTTCATTTACTAATTTAAGATGTTTTTCGAAATCATATAGTTACATAAGTTGCATAGTTACAGAATATTTGCAGGAAAGCAAGAAAGTATAAATGGTGAATATACGAATCGAGCAATCAGCATGGCAATATATAGTTTCCCAAATATGCCGTTTTATCTTGGCCTTTGTTGCATCCTCACGCATTTTCAATAACGGACATACTGTTTTGTATAATTTAGGAGGTCGCAATTTCTAACCTAAAATTGCTTTAGAGGTAAGCAATATGTACTATTCTGGTTCTATATACACCTTGAAAGGATTTCTTTTTCTTCAGAAAACATGGCGTTGAGGAAAATATTTGTATATTTTTGTCTTTGGCGCTCGAATTACAAAAAAAAAAACACGAAAATAATAGTCGGTAGGAAAGTACCGTTATTGTGCAAATTAAAACAGACATGATTGAAACATCTGTAAACGAGAAAAAAGTTTAGCTCTTTAAGAACTAAAATATATTAAAATGATGGAACACTGTAGATTTTGTGCTGATTTTATTATTCAGAACACGTACCGAGATTGCGACAGACTATAAATTACTGCAGCTAAATGGCGGCCTACCTACTGCGCGATCACCAATTACATGACCACCTTGCAGTACTACTGCGGTAATCTTTCTTCGGCTAGTAAAAACAAGTATCAAAGGGAATAATTTCTCTGGTAGAATCAGAAAATATTAGGTTATTTATTATCATTGCACAAAATATTTAATTTAGGTATAAATCCTTAATAACTTCTATCTTGGTCATCATCGTATTCATGTTTTAATATGAGCTTGCTTCTCTTTGCACCTGCTCAGATATATATTGGTTTCCTTCATCAAAATCAAAGAACAGTAAAAACATAATGGGTACAGATACATGCGCATGTTATTTTCATTATCCGCCAAAGCTTTTTTAAATTCATTGGCCATTCGTATCTTCTAATATAACTCCACATACAATAATTACATTCTTAATATCAAAATTTTTTTTTAATTTTAATTGTTTTTTAACTGATGCTATTTATAGCGAAAGCTTTTGATCGCAGTATATAGACTTTCCTCCTATACAAGTTGGATGCTATTGGTTTTTATACACGGCCTGCTAACTTATTTGCATGTTATTTAAGGAACAGGAAGAATTATGTGAGACACACGGGGTATGAATCCTCTCATATCTGTCCCACCTCTGGTGTTCCTCAGGGCACCAATCTTGGTCTTCTTCTCCTCGTTTTCATTAATGATTTTTGTAAAGTAATGTTTTGTAAAGTTATTTATCGCCGTCGAGTGTATTAATACTTTTATCTTAAAGGCCAGATTAATGTTGTCCGTGATTGGTGCGTTGCTAATAAATTATTTATGAATGTAAGCAAGTTCAGAGCTATGACTTTTCCTGTAAATCTAAACCCATCCAATATAACTATTACTATAACAACGCTCTAATAGGACATGATTTTATCAAGGATCTTGGTGTTACCTGTGCTTATAAACTATAACATTCGCTGACTACTTTCTAACATTTGCAACGATGCGCTTAAAGTGCTAGGTTTTATTGTCAGAACCTTTCTAAATTTCTCTAATACTGACTCTATATTTTCGCTATATTTTGCATTTATTCGCTCTAAACTGGAGTATGCACCCGTTGTATGGCCCCCTTTGTATAAATGTTATATATATATCTGCTGTAATAAGTTCAATAGAAATTTCGTATTTGCATTTCAAGAGCCACGGCGTTTATCCACCTCAACGCTTTAGCGACGCACTTTTTCTGAATATGTTTAGTATTATAGATCATCTCAACCTCCGTATGCCGTATGAGATATAATAGCAACGTTTATCTCTTACTATCCTTAGTTGCTGTCATTAGCGCTACTTTCACTTCCGATTGCTATGTTGCAACTTATTTACATATGTCACCGTCGACTGAGTACCTGTCTACCTGTCTATTAGCGCCAACTGCTGTCAATCGTTATCGTCGTAATTTTAAAATATTTTTAGTTAAATTCCACGTTAATTTGCTTATATATAGTTGTACAAATCTTTCTTTTCAGAACGTTTCCATATTTTTCGAGCATGCACAGCGTACCTAATATGGATATTTTTCTTGATTTTTAGAAATTTTGTAATCTACAAATTTAATTACAGGTTTCACTGCATTAATAGAGCCTGTAGGGAAAAAATGGCCTAAGAGAGAAATATTTAGCTTGAAGAAGAAGTGTATGGTTGCAAATGTTTTGAATTATTTTAATAAAACTATGAATGTGAGTGCTACCGTTCAAAAAGTAAGGAAAGCTTTGGGTTGCTCATAGCGTACAATATATAATATAAAACAGCAACAAACTGGTTCATTATCAAATCCAAAAAAAGAAAAAGCAAGGCATACAACTAAATGACCGATTACAAATATATGATAAGAACACGCAAGCACCTATTCGACGTAAAGTGCATAGATTTTTATACAGAATATGTCACCTACATTATACGCAATTCTTGGTGCTGTCAATACTGATAATGATCTCCCTCACTTCACTTGAACAACTTTACATAGATTGATACACGATATAGGCTTAGAATTTAAAAAAAGTAGGACGTAAAGGTATACTCATCGAACGAGACGACATTATTCGGTGAAGGCACAATTACTTACGAGAGATCAAGAAATTTAGGGAAGAAGGTACAATTTAGTTCTTGCTATTTGACATTTCTGTAAGTTTAACTATTTCAGGTCGAACTATAATGCATGCTGATGAATCATGGGTGAATACAGGGCATGCAGTAAATAAAACTTGGGCAGACACTACAATTCAAAATAGTCGACAAGCTTTTATCCAAGGATTAAGTACTGGTTTGAAATCCCCAATTGGGCTTGGACTTCGATTTATTGCTGGTGTTGAATATACGTTTCTCTGCAAGAAAAACAGTGCTGATCTTCATCATGAGATGGATTCAGACACATACGAGGATAGAATTATTAAGAAATTGCTTCCAAATATACCGTAGTAGCCAGTGATTGTTCTTGATAATGCATCCTAAAACTGCAGAAAATTAGAAAAAACACCAACGTCAGCATGGAGAAAAAACAATATTCATTGGCTCCGTGCGGAACAAATATCAACCACTGACGATATGCTAAAAATGAACTTGCTGTTTTTATTTTATATTTTACTGTTTTCCTCAAAGTATGCATTTGTACTGTCAGAAACCCAAATAATGGAACCGGTAGTAATAATGTACAGCTAATTCGACGATTTGGCAACCGTGTATCGAATTCTATTACGCTCTGTACTGCATTCGGAGGTTGAGACGGTGTATAATTACCTTGATCTTCGGCGCAACCACATAGATATTAAATTTCTTTATAATATGATTAATAATCGCATTGACTCTATATCGATACATTGTGAAACCCATTTTCGTATTTCACGGTTATCTTCAAGAAATATCAAGACCTTTCACAATTCTGGACTGAGAACTAAGTCGCTGTTGATATCGCCAATTTATCGCATAAGGGTGTAATTATAATTCATTATCCGCTCGTGCCAATGATATTAATTTCTGTTATGTACAATCTATTATTTACCTTTAATTACACTTAGTTTTCTAGCATTTAGTAATTATTACTTAGTTTAGCTAACTTACGTATGTACCTATATTATATCGTTGTCCTGTAATTGGATTTTCTCTGTTGGGCAAGTTAATAAACAATTATTAGTATTTATTAAATTTCTGAGAAATAGTTGGATTTAACAGGTAGTACCTCTATTCCTTCCTCATTTCTCCACTATGGTTAGTTGTATGTTTGTTTACTTTTATACTCGGTTCTTTTTGGAACCAACTCCAATCGGACGAAATTTAAAAGGAAAGTAATTTAGCCAAAGTAAAAATTAAAAATTTCAAAGTTTGAAATATACATAAATATTAAATTGGATTATAAATCTTAATCTATTACCTACTGTCTTGCATATATTTCGAAAACAATATGCGATTTCTACTTTAGATATATTTTCATTACTTTTCGTTGGTACAACATTTCATAATTTCTTCAATAAAATATTTTCCGACTTTTGCCTTCATTTTTGTGAAAATACATTGATTTTTTCCGCTGGCGTGCCACAGGGCAGTGTCCTTGGACCTGTACTCTACTTATTGTACACCGGCGATATCCCACAGAGCGAAGGAGTTGTCACGGCAACGTTTACCGATGATACTGCTCTTCTCGCTTCTAGTAAAGACATCCAGTCAGCCACAAACAAACTGCAAATAGCTGTCAACAATGTCACCAATTGGGCAAAGAAATGGCGCATCAAGTTAAATGAGGCGAAGTCGATTCACTTCAATTTCACCAACAAGAAATACGACTACTTACCAGGGATCAGCAAATAACCAAGTATCTGGGCATGACCTTGGATGACAAGCTACGTTGGAAGACATATGTGAAGAAAAAACGTGAACAACTGGGACTCAAATACAAGAAAATGCACTGGCTTCTTGGGCACCACTATGAGTTGTCAATTCATATCAAACTGCTTCTTTATAAGCAAATACTTAAGTCCGTGTGGACTTACGGCATCCAACTTTTGGGTTGCACCAAGAAATCAAACATAAAAATCATTCAGACATTCCAAAACAAGGTACTTCGTAGCATCGGTAATGCGCCGTGGTGCATCCACAACGTTGACATTCATCAAGACCTAATCGAGCCTATGGTTGAAGATGAGATAAAGAGGTTTGCAGGCAAACACAGCAAGAGGCTGGAAAGCCACGAAAATGTTGAAGTAATCTCGCTGCTCGACAACAACGGGCCTGCTCGACGGTTAAGAAGACTAAAACAATTCGAATTAGTGTAGTGACAGTGAAACTGCCTAAGAGTTATCTCTAGTGTATGGCCATTACATGAAAATGTGATTAGTGTAATGTTGAGTTCGTCACTCGACGTTCATCTATCGAACATAAAGTTTAGATCTTAGCGAAATATTGTTAGATTGACTTAGTCTACTTCAATTTCCGATGTCTTTACGGCGTTCTTAGAAAAAGAAAACGTTGATTTTTTAGCTTCCACAGTAAGAGAATGACTTACATACAAAAATACGTAACACAAAATTCATTTAGTGCTAATGTGTAATAAGGTTAGTCTTTTATATTTTGGGTATACCCAAAGTCTTGCTTAGGAATTTTATAGCTCTTAGAACATTTACACAACTATTAATAATAATCTTAACTCGCATTAACGCTCAACTGGAAATGCAAATATACTTGGGTAGATTGATTTAACAAAGAAAAGATGGTCCATTAGTATTCAATAAATGAATAAACTATATCCTAAGTAGTCATATAATAGTTTCTCTGGCATTAAAGAAATAACTAAGTGCACTCTTATTCTCTTCGAAGACTTAATAATGAGCTTTGTAAATTTCATGATAGAACTGATATTGGGAAAAACAAACGGTTATCGTTGGCTAGCAGCTAATGCCAGTCCGGCTGAAAATTATTGAGTGTCGAAACTTCTAAATTGTAAGCGAGTAATTATT
Organism: Osmoderma eremita; assembly: GCA_031763485.1. Lineage (NCBI taxonomy): Eukaryota > Metazoa > Arthropoda > Insecta > Coleoptera > Scarabaeidae > Osmoderma > Osmoderma eremita. The sequence continues at coordinate 368,366 of JARFOC010000341.1, read as the reverse complement.
CAATCTTCAAACTCCACCATCTTTCAGCCGTCAATTTCATGGCGCTCTCTAATTATTATTCCGCCACTTCTTGCATCACAATCTACCACGGCCAGCTTAGAAAAGAAACGGTCTCGTCTCGCCCGTCGAAACGTCAAAAGCGTGCGGATCAATTAAACTTTAATTACTTTTCAATTCATACAGTCTACCCGCGAACAAAACCGTCAAATAGTCAGAACCGACGAGGGACCATCGAAATGGGTATTCTCTTACTGCTAATTATCCTTTGTGCCGTACCGGCATCGCGTTGGTTGCATTGTGTCGGCGTTACAGGGAGATAGAAAACGCACGACCGCCGGCGGTTCCTCAAACTCCCGGTATTGTCCGCGCTTTGAGAGAGATTCGTCGGACACCTATGCATTAAGCTTGATGGATTACCGCCGTTTCGTTAGAGAGGTGATCGCTCTATTTCGGTGAAAATGAAGGTATCAACATGCACGCGGTGATAACCATAATAGATCTATCATGTCGTGTAATTATTTTCCTGTTAGGTCGGAGAATTTCGTGTGGCCCGTTTAGCTGTAGGAACTTTCCATTGATATCTGTGCTATTAAACGGAACAATCAAAGGTATAATCAAAAGTACATTACAAAATTTCATGAAATCATCTAAATTGACCTTCGTTTCGTCATACCATACTATTAACAAATATAATGCAGTAACATGCTAAAAGTCGTTGGAGGTTTTTAGAATTCAATTTACCGTTACATAATCCACATCGCATAACATCGATTTGGAATCATTAAGGCTACAGCCACGAAAAAACTAATTTCTTATGTGTTGTAACGAATGATTAAATACAAATGTATGGAATCATTTGTTTTAAATTCAAGTCGAACGCTCCATTTATAAATCCAGGGAATTATACATTGAAGAGCTGAAATTAGAGATTAATGATGTAATATTAGGTGTCGACACAGAATGGAATGTGTTACTGAAAAGTAGAATAGGTTATATATATATATATATATAACGTACGTTCAAAAAATGAAGTATATAAAAAATATATTTAAAAAATACATAAATATACCTCTGAGATCACACAACACGTCTGATTGTCTGAGAATCAGACGTGTTGTGTGATCTCAAAGCTGTATTTATATATTTTTTAAATATATTTTTATATACTTAATTTTTTGAACGTACGTGCCATCTATTGGCAGAAATATTCTTTTCTTAAACTCTTTCGTGTGTATGATTTCTCTGATCATTTCGTGTATAGCGTTCCAGTTGTCAGGGGATTCTATCATTAATGGAATTAACGTGTCAGGTGTTATATCGCCTCCCATCTTACATAAGTTACCCTTCTTGTTTCATTCCATCTGTCACACTCAAAAACTGTATGTTCGGTTGTATCGATCTTATTGCAATATATACAGCCATCTTCCACCTCTTTTCCTATTGTTTTGGCAAACACTCAGGTAGTAATCAATATTACCGTGTTTACAGTTAATCCAGGCCCTAAGGTCTCGTATCAGATGTTTCGTCCATTGGGCTTTCACTTCCTCCCTTTCCCATCTATTTTGCCATCTCGTCAAGGTTCTTTATTTTGCTGCGCAGCTTGCCACCTTTGTATCTTCCTCCGCGTGGTTGCAGGTATAAGTCCTCTCACTAACCATCAGATCGATTGGTGCTGTGTCAGTGACCACCTGTAGGGCCAGCAGTGATATGGTCCTGTAGGATGAGGCAGCACGTATGAGAATATTTCTTTGGGTTTCTTCCAGGACTCGTCTGTATTTCTTGATACATAGAACTCCATGCCACGCCGGGGCTCCATATAGCAGTATATTATGAACCGTGTCACTCAGACCTGCTCTCTTGCTGCTCCTGATGCCTAATATAAGAGGCCCGTTATATTAGGAATCAGTCTAGTTAGACTAGCTGTTCTTTGCTCTGCCCTATTTGCTGCCATCTCTACGTGTGCACCGAAAAACCCTCTTTCATCTAGTAGCACTCCTAGGCACTTGACCGTTTTCGCAGGTACAATCCTTGCTCCATCTAAAATGAAGGTAACCATCTCCTTTTTTCCTTTTGCCTCTCATTATAATCGCCTCTGTTGTATTTGGAGCCAACGCCAGTGCATGTGCCTTCATCCACGTACTTATTTCTTGTAGGCAGTCTTTTGTATTTTTGATCAGTGTTTGCTCATCACTGGTACCAACCACCACCGCCAGATCGTCGGCAAATGCAACACACATCGCATCACTGGTCAGATCCAAAACCAAGCACGCCGGTATAAGGTATGTTCCAGAGAACCGACCCTGGCACCGATCACTGCGGTATATCCGCGCTCACATCAGACGTTTCGTCGTTTCCAAACATGACTCTTCAATTTGATACGAGTCTAACCGGATACTCGGAAATCTTTCTGTCCTGCAGCTTTCTAATGATTAATCATTTGGCGGCCATAGTTAAAAGCATTTTTGACGTCGATTGTGATTAAAACGCACCATTTATATCTGTGTTCTTTGAACATTTCCACCACAGTTGGGATTGCTTGGGTAGTTGATTTCCCCTTCTGAAATCCGTTTTGGTGCTGATGGAGATCACCTCTTTCCTTCAGTTCTTCGAGTATTCTATTCAGGCAGTATAGACTTGACAGAAAACCTAGTTACGAAAATAGAACATATTTTCGTATGTGTGCAATGCACGGCAAAAAGAAACACCGTGATCTTCGTCTCTTTGCATTGTATACATAATAATTTTACAGTAATTTTGTAGCAAAGTTAGTAGCGTTAAAATCATTATGAATTCGCTTCTCAGGATTTCTTGTTTTTATTTTCTGCAATGTGAAGTTACTGTTTATAAACTAGAGTCACAGAAACTTATTTATTTAGAGATTTTGTTATTATTGCCAACCATCAACCAGTGAGAGAGAGAGTGGCACTTTCATTCGCAAACAGAAATAAAAAATATAGATCAGATTGTTTTAAGAAACCTATGAAATAGATTAGATTAAGGGATAAACTAGAAACTACAAATGTATCCTTGCAGGTTCTAAGTAAATTAACTATCAAGATGAAAAATATTTCAAAACATCAAACACACATTTTCCCAGTAAACATAGGTAAGCACTCACGTAAAGTCGCCCTTGACAGTGAAACAATTGAATTGAATATCGTATGGCAGTAAGTAAGACAAGACGACACGTACGAAATTCTGGGGCGTAAAAAAAGATTGACGTAAAACAGCTTCTGTTGTATTGTGTGAAATAAAATCTGTGAAATTCACAGCATCACCAGCGTACGCAAATACGAACGAACTCTGGAGAATTGTATATAGTATCAGGCATGTAAAGATTTGTTGAATACGTGGAACAGGTATGTATTTGTGTGAAGTGAATTGCACATTGTATAGATTGTATCTACACTTCGTCAAAATATGTATAAATTAACTAAAAAGGGAGTCAAATGGTAAGAAATAAAAGTGTCTCGAATCCAAACCTTGCTTGCTAAATTAAAAGGTGGGAAAAATTTACAAAGCTCGATTTAAGTCACGCATGTCAACAAGTTTCGCGATTTGTTTATGTACAATAGATTACCATAGGCGGTAACCTACCTAGTTTCAACGCATTATAGATTACCTAGATTACCTAAACTGGATTTCTGGTTTGTGGACTTTGTGGATATTTTGACTTTATTATAGATAGTCAGGGTTTACATAAATCCGAGGAAAAAGTAAACGCGATACGCAATATTCCGGCACCACACAACGTAAGTCAGTTACGGTCATTCAGTAAATTATCACCGTTGCAAATGTACCCAATATTATGCATCCTTCATACAATTTATTAAAGGAAGACGTGCCATGGAATCGGGATAAAAAGTGTCAGGAGTCATTGAACAAGATTCGCGAAGCTTGTTGTCTACAAATTGTTTAACTTATTATGACACGAACGTGGAACTAAATTTAACGGTAGATGCATCTAGCTATGGATTAGGTGCGGCACTCTCGCATGTGTACAAATCCGGCGAAGAGAAACGGATTGCGTTTGCATGGCGAACCTTATCTGACGCGGAAAGACATTATTTACAAATATTTTCAAAGATTTTATGAGTACGTATATGAACGGGAGTTTAATTTTTAATTTGTGATCATAAACCGCTACTATCAATATTTGGTGGAAAGCAAGGCCTACCATCAATGATGGCAAATCGTTTACAGCGATACGCACTATTTTTATCTGGATTTAAATTTAATATGAAGTATGTTAAAGCAAAATTGCGCTGATTTTTTGTCGAGATTACCGTTGAGAACTGACGCAAATGATGTGGAGTTGATCGAAGTTTTAAATTACTTAATTATATGTCTGAGAACGATAATTTTCCAATCGATTTTAGATCAATTATAAAAGAAACGCGAAATGATAAAATTTTGCAAAAAGTAAAAAAAAATTGTGCTAAAAGGTACCCTACAAATGATATTAAAATATATTTTCGACATAGGAATAATATAAATATACAAGATAACATATAACTTTGGGGAGAAAGAGTATTTATTCCAATGAGTTTACAAGCTAAAATGTTATTGGAATTACACAAAGCACACACATGGGAATAGTTAGGACAAAATCTTTAGCTCGTTCTTATATGTGGTGGCCTACATTAAATGCAGATATTGAGAAAATTTGTAAAACATGTCATGTTTGCCAGATTCGGAGACAGAATCCGCCAAAAACACCGTTAGCTTGTTGGCCCATACCGGATAGTGTTTGGGTACGTTGACTTGACTTCTGTGGTTCAATTATGAGCAAATATTTTTTTATTGTGACAGATGCACTATCTAAGTGGCGCGAAGTGTTTATGATGTCACATATAAAAATGATGTCACATATTAAAATAGGATTTAGTTTTAATATTCTATCCGACGTGCAAAAAAGTGAAATCTGGCCTAAAAATATTGTTGTAAAAAGGTACAAATTTTTTCGAGGAAGAAACGAGTTGCGGGCGCAATAATTTTTTGATGAACCTTAATGTACAAGGGATTTCAAATAAAATAGATCTGTTAAATATAGAACTACGCAATAGTAATGTTGATATTGCTTGCATAACCGAGCATTGGCTGGGAAAGAATGCTAGTAACAAATGTATTATTCGTGATTATTCGATTGCTAGTTCGTTTTGCA
>JARFOC010000341.1:324498-356996 GCA_031763485.1 Osmoderma eremita | reverse complement strand
AATAAATCAAAGAAAGAAAATTTCTGCCAATAGATGGCACGTACGTTCAAAAAATGAAGTATATAAAAAATATATTTTAAAAATATATAAATATAAATAAAGCCGCCCAAAAGGGGACAATTTTGTGAAACGCATGAAAAGGGAACATCCGAAACGGTCACAAATCGTCTATTTCAGCAAGAAATAATAGCACAATTATTTCTTATTATACGATTAATTATAGCAAAAATATTAAAACATATCTTCCACGATTATATGAAGTAACAGGTTACGTAGAGATTTGTAGATGGAGGCGTACCATTCTCAAATCTTACTGGATTTACATTTGTCGTTCATATTACACTCAGGTTTTATGTAAGATATGATATACAGGTAATTACAGATTATTTGATAAGGTTTCATAATATATTCAAAATAAACATTAGACAAATATGCAAATACCGATACACGTGTTAAAACGATAAACGAAATGCGGTAGAATAGTACGAGTCGATGAACTGAACGTTTCATCATAAATAATTAATGAAAAAAAAAGCAACGGTTCCTTTTAATCAAGATGCATTATCATGTGCGCTCATAATACAAAACAGGGTATATTGAAACCAACCTCACTCGCTAGAACTCTTTAGGAACTAAATGAATCCACCGATTAACTGAATCAATTAAAATTTTACATCTCTTAATTGTTCCTTTGTATCTTGACGTTTTATCGTACGAGAAAATCTACGCAGCGAACGCTCGATCGACTTTTTTAAGACGTACTTTCCGAATGCCTTCACCCATTTTCCAATTAAGTCGACTTGTACGTTCACATTTTTTTTTAAACTAGGTACAAACAAATAACCGCGTATCATCATCATGATCATGACAGACTAACTATAAATCTAAGACCACACCGCAATATTTCGTATAAGACAAAAAAAATCTGGATATACATGCATACAGTAACGCAACGTCTGACGAAAGTTGAACCTACCTGGTAAGCGTATTTCTGACGCAATTAACTAGAGGAAACAGTTGTCAATTACAGAATTATATTCGGAAAGTTAAGCCGGGTGTAGATTAAAATATTTCAGTTATTTAGTGCGGCGAACATGCACCGAATTTTCTCTCTTTTCTCGTCGCGTCGGCGTTCTTCGCTAGTGTACGCATCGAGCCGGTCGTCTCTTTCGGCAAAGAGAAAAAGCGTCGGGTTTGCATGCGATTAATGAAATTCATGGCATACTTTTCAGGAAGCAAAGCCATGCGCGACCGAAAGTCCACCGGGCTTTGCACGGGTTCGGTCGCTCGTTCGGCCGCGATTTCATGTCTTTTTCTGCCAATTAAGGAGGAATTTTTATGCTATGGGTCGCGGTTACGTACGGAAATTCCACCGGTGAACTGATATATCAATTTTTATGGAGAATCAGCCGATTTCAATTTGTCCATGGAGGTTTAGAATTCTTTGATGGTATATCTATTATACTGAAGGACATTACATACCTCTTGACGCCTGCTTTATTAATATAACTCAATTTTAAACTCTTGTTCACTTTGCTGAAACGATACTAAACTCTTGAAACGTCTTCTTTTAATAAATTTCAAGCCATTCTGCATTTTGGGAACAAATTTTGGACGGAGCGATCTAAAAGCCTTGATCATTCCATTTCATCTTTATATCAATCTTTGTAACGATTTGCTTTACATTATTGTTGTAGTATCAACCATTACGAAGTTACAATCTAACTCCTTTATTGTTCTGTATTTAATGTTTAATATTTATTGCCCAACAGTAATATTACAATGCCAAATTAAGGACAATGTAATTAACAAATTAAAAGTAGTATAATCCTAATTAATTCCAATATAATATAAAAAAGAAACATACTAAGTACTATAGAAATACACAACTAAATTAAAAACCTATTTAAAAAAAACATGTAGGTAACTAATATAGTTCAGATAGTATGTCTAGCGCCAAGGTTCGCCTTCAACAAATCTTTTATGGCACAGCTGAAGATATCACAAACAGAACTAACACGATTGTAAGTTGAACACATCAGAGTGATGGGTGCTTTAACCATAAGGTTTGTGCGAGCAGATTTTGTATAAAAAGTTGACATACTACGTGCTGACTGACGCGAAACAAGAAACACCAGATCACCCAACAGAAACGGTCAGACAATTTTATTATGCAGTAATTTATGCAAAACGGGCAGGCATAAGTTGATACGCCTCAATTCAAGTGACGTAACGTTCAAGGTATCCAACAACACACCCTGAGGAAACCTTCTTGCAGGGTATATACCAATATCCTTTGGCCATAAGTAATTTAATAAACGCTGTTGCACATTTCAATCGTTTCAATGTACCCATCATAGTAGGGGCACCCTATTATTGCACCATATTCCAGCTTAGATCGCACCAAAAAGAAGAATAGCGTTTTTAAGGAATACATATTTTCAAATGATCTGGTATTACCTATAATAAAGGTCATCACCCTCATTTCAGAAGAAACCGTATCCGCAATGTGATTGGAAAATTAGAGCTGAGAATCAAACACCACCCCAAGATCTTTAGCTTTATCGCAACGCATGAGCATATCTGAGCCGATAGAATAACTGTACAAAAGTGGACTCTCTTTTCTAGTAAATGTAAGAACTTTATATTTGGCAATATTTAAATTAATTTCCCTGTAGTTTCAAGCAGTTAACTAAGGAGTAGATACTTGTGAAGATCTTGACACCATCGGCAAACATAAGCATATCATAATCAATAACCTGCGACTAGTGATTGTAAATTTACCGATTTTTTCATTTATCGGTAATTCGGTAAATGAAAATGAAAATACCGGTTTACCGGTAAATTACCGGTAATTTTTTTTTTAATTAAACTTAGGTGATAAAAAATATGTCATTTTGATTTCCATTTCACATTTTTTATTTCAAAGGTATAGAATATAAAAATTAAAGTGTTATTCTAAATAAACTATAATAACAGTTTTAGAAACAGAAATAAAATAATACAGAAAAATTAAAATACAACAGGTAGGTACTAGCTAATATCATTTTATTAATTACCATTTGTTAAAAAATAACTTCTCAAGAAACTTAAATTATTTAAGTCTTATTTCCTAATCTTGACCTATTTTTTGAACAAAATAATCTAGATCCCGAGAATACCCTTTCTGATTCAACACTTGTTGGACGAATGGTCATTAAAAAATCAAATACTATTTGAGTGTACTTCTCCCGTCCTTTTTCTGGGCGGAAGTACCCTAATCCTTCTTTTACTTTTTGTGCCCAATCTTTCGTGTTTTTTGCTTGTCGAACTGATACTTTTTGACATTCTGTTTTTTGTTTGATAAGGTCATACACTTTCTGCTTCATTGATAATTCGACATTAGATGTAACTGTAGAAGTATCAGTATTTTCGTATCTGACTTTGAATTGGAATCCAAATCAGAATCATTTAAGTGACTCAATCAACAATAATTGAAAGTATTTCAACAATGCCTTTGAGTACTGTTGCTTTACTGTTTATATTAAAATGCCACAATTTTCTTGATACGACAAAACCAAATTAGGGTCTGTCAAATAGTGTAATATGTCAGAAAAGTCCTTCTTCTCTTTCTGACTAACTCGGTGGAATGGGGGTTATTCTAGGGCATTACAGCGGCTCTCAATCTCAAGAAAGTTTAAATTAAAATTAAACAAAGAACATCTCCCATAAAATTAATAATTGGGTATATTGTTACTTACACTTACCTGTTTTTCTTTTTATTTTCAATGTCCCTTTAGACCTTTAAATAAACACAATATTTTCTACATAAAAATTTCTGGTATAGATTTTTCATTTACCAAATTGCCGGTAAATTTTTGTAATTTACCGGTAAGTTTACCGAATGTTTTTTCTCAATTTACCGGTTAACCGGTATACAATCCTTACCTGCGACATATCATTGATAAATTGATAAGTGCCTCTCTCAAGACATTGAAAATACTATTTTATTGTAGGACAAATTAATTATTGTAAGTTTAATTACACACTATCACATTATTACATTTTTGTTTAATTGAAGATTTGCGTTGACGTCAACGATACCATTTACGGAAAAACAAGATAAGTTCCTTGCAGAAGTCTATTTTGTAGCGAAGAACTGCAACTGGGTGGGGAGCGCGAATACTTATTAATTTAAAATTTATTATAATACAATCAATCAAAAACCATGGATGTTTGGAAATTAAACTATTTCCTTTGTTGTATTTAGTTTTCTTGATGGCAGCTAAAAGTATTGACAGTTCTCTCGTTGCCTAGTTTTTGCTTATGTCTAATCTCGTACAAGGAGCACAACACTTGTCTACAAGCACGGAGACACGGCTAATATAATTTTCTTTTCCAGAAAAAAAGACAACGAAGATGTCAGCCTCTATTAAGCTATAAGATTACGGAGACGTGCAGCTATCTCCCGACGAAAGAGGGAGCAGGACAGAGCTATCTCAAGAATTTCTACGCCGACTATCTAAAATAATTGATAGGAGTCTATAAAATCTTATAAATTCTACGAGCTGAAATGGCTGCGTCCGAGGAGAACGATCCTTTCTCTGGATAACGTATAGAACGGGGGGCGTACGTTTAAAGGTTTAGGAAGACTGCAGTGGACGTCGATAAACGTCGGATAAAAGATAAAATTAAATTATCTCATCCCATAATAGATTCTAAATAATTAGCGATAGGCGAGTGAAAACGTCGAAGTATTACCGCAAACAACTTTGTCTGTGGTATTACGTATGTACGATGTAGGCTATCGAGGCTTGGGGTAGGCGTAACCGACTGAATAATCGTTCGCGTTATTTCCATTTGGTACAACTTGTATGTATGTGTGCGGCGTGCGTGTTGGTGGGCAATAAGGAAGAGTTCGCGGAGATGGCCATGGCTTGATCGCTGTTTAAAGTTTGGTGAATTGAATTTAGACAAAATAACTTAGTAAATACTTTATATCATGCCAGGGCAGGGTAGGATTAAGCACTGGATTAAGCACTGGATGTGGTTATTTAGCATTTGAAAATATAATATGGGTGAAGGGAAACCTCCTCTAACGGAGGACTCACCTCTTATCGGAAACGTGCTCTTATTATTATGTAGACACCTTGAGCCTTCTGTTTCAAATCTTCCATTACCTTTACATTAATCAAGTGCATTATTTTAGAACACACATGTCTTACACTATCTGTTACCATTTCTTGGAATAAACTATTTATTTATCCGGGCAAGAACACTGAAATGGCAGCTTACACTTTCCTAAACAAACGAGTTAGTTGTGTTGATGAAAGCGAGAAGGTGGTAGGCATCTTCTATAATATTAGCAAGGCATTTGACACTATTAGTCACGAGATTCTATTAAATAAATTAGAATCGTTGGGGGTTAGGGGAATTGCCCTTGACTATATAAAGTCTTTCTTTGTTTGTAAGTATCAGAAAAGTAGAACACAGCATACAGAACCAGTTTTCTTCTTCATCCACCTTGATTACGAGGGGCATCTTTCAAGATTCAATATTGGGCCCAATGTTGTTTCTCATATATGTGGCGGATATGCATGACATTTTGAATATGTATTTTCTTTACCAATACGTAGGTGACACGTCGTGTATCGTAAGAGGAACAGATTTCACTAATATATCTCACCTCGAAACCAACCTAAATCAATGTATCAAGTTGTGGTGTACAAATAACTGTTTGGAATTAAGCACTGGTAAACCAGTAGCAACATGTCTTAATAATAAAACAAACTCTAGCATTTATTTTAATTCAAGTTGTAAATCCATACCTAATATGAACAATTTAATTTTACCTAATTTTAACTAAAATCTGTTTTTTATGCTATTTTATATACATACACACACACGTTTGTAAGTAGCAGAAAAGTAGAACACAGCATACAGAACCAGTTTTCTTCTTCATCCACCTTGATTACGAGGAGCATCCCTCAAGGTTCAATCCCGGGACAAAACGTTGTTTCTGATATATGTGGCGGATATGCATGAGATTTTGAATATATGTTTTCTTTACCAATACGCAGATGACACGCCGTGTATCGTAAGGGGAACAGATTTCACTAATATATCTCACCTCGAAACTAACCTAAATCAATGTATCAAGTTGTGGTGTACAAATAACTGTTTGGAATTAAACACTGGTAAACCAGTAGCAACATGTCTTAATAATAAAACAAACTCTAGTATTTATTTTAATTTAAGTTGTAAATCCGTACCTAATATGAACAATTTAATTTTTTTTTTGGTGTAACCATATATTCTAGATTGTCCTGGAAAGCGCATATCGACGACTTAACAAAAAAACTAAATTCTGCTTTTTATGCTATTTTATATACATACACACATCACAAAAATTATTATTTTGGCCAAGTGTACTCCAGAATTAAGTATTGTATCTTTGCCGAGGGATCCTCCAAAAATTTTATACGTGGATTCAGGGCACAAAAGAAAATTGTAAGGTGTTTATTAGGAAACCAGCAAGTACGTCGTGTCGTCCATCATTTGAAGATCTAGATATTCTATCCATTACCCTCTCTCTATTTATATGAGCTTGGCATTTTAGGCTATCGTAATATAAATCTTTAAAAAAAACAATACTTGTGTATACCGCGCCGCAAAACCACACTGTTCCAAAAAAAAACAAATATCGTGCAATAAAATTATTCAATAAATTGCCAAATCATATAAAAAACGCTTGTTTTTTATATGATTCCAGCAGTACAGGAGTGCTCTAAAGAGGTTCCTGCTCGACAGATGTTTTTACTCTTATGGGGAGTTTCTAAAAGTGTTACTGTAGGTGTGTTTTCCTTCTTAGGTTTTCGGCCATTTGGTGGGCCTATTTTGACTTGTGCTGCGTATCTGTAGATAATTTTTTTATATTTTCATTTGAAGATCTAGATATTCTATCCATTACCCTCTCTCTATTTATATGAGCTTGGCATTTTAGGCTATCGCAATATAAATCTTTTAAAAAAACAATACTTGTGTATACCGCGCCGCAAAACCACACTGTTCCAAAAAAAACCGAATATCGTGCAATAAAATTATTCAATAAATTGCCAAACCATATAAAAAACGCTTGTTTTTTATATGATTCCAGCAGTACAGGAGTGCTCTAAAGAGGTTCCTGCTCGACAGATGTTTTTACTCTTATGGGGAGTTTCTAAAAGTGTTACTGTAGGTGTGTTTTCCTTCTTAGGTTTTCGGCCATTTGGTGGGCCTATTTTGACTTGTGCTGCGTATCTGTAGATATTTTTTTTTATATTTTATTTTTTCTTAAAAATCACATCATACTAATTAGTATAAATACTGTTTATATCATACAAAATGATCTATTAACAATAAAAATGATTGTAATTATTATTTCATTACTTTTGCTCTGGCATTGTGAATCCATCAATGTAAGGAAGCGTTCACGCATGGTCATGAACGTGGGGTCACGCAGACGAGTGCCCAACTTTATTAAAACAATTGTCGATTAGAAACGGACATTTATCAATCTGTAAACGCTATTTCGCATATTTATTAATGTCAAAATTGTTGTGGTGCATTTTTAGGTATTGTAACAAATAGTTTTGTGTTTGTTTGTCATCGTATTGTATGCGCACCTGAATCGCTCACTCGTTTGCGTGAGTGTGTGTGCGATTTATTAAGGAACATTAAAAAAGTATACATCCCCAATAAAAACTTTCACTTTGTCGTATACAAAATTAATTGTATTCAACTGTGAAAGATATTCATTGCATGTTAGCAAATTGCATATCATAAATATTGGCGCAAGACATATTTACATAACCATAGATAGCTCCATAAACTTTTATTTAAAGTCATGATTGCTTTCAATTATTAAATAGGAAGATGTTCACAAAAGTTATTTTCCAATCCTTTTCTGGCGCGAATGCATTTATCATTTATTTACGTAATCATGTTGGTGAATGCAAGTAAGTAACCTGTCGTTTTTGCCCAGCAGTAACAAAATGGTTTATGGTTTATGCATAATTGAACCGGATATTCCGTTCGCATATTTTAACATTTACTAGTTGCAGAAGGAGCTTACGTTATTTCAGTGCTTAAGTATGTATTCCATTTTTACCTACCCAAGTTTAAATATCGTATATGCATTCATATCGCTCTCAACTTCAAATGGGCTCAGCAGTTAAGTATAAAAAGAGCTTAAAACAACAATGTCCGCGCCCGACGATATTTCTCATTTCTTTTTCGATAGGTCTCACACCATCCTCCCACTATTCTTTACCTCCGCACTCTCAACTGCTCATGTTTTGTTTCGCGCCAGACATCCATCAAACTGCGGCTATTATTGTCTTTGGACGTCATTTCCGTCAGCTCAAGGGAACGGAACACAACATTAATGGGTCTCGTTTTGTTTTTCCGTTTTTATTCTCGTCTCCTTCACCTTCCTTCCTCTGTATATTCCGATACAAGAAGGCACGTATCGTTGTTCGCTCGCCCCCGCTCCACCCTTGCGGTAGCGCTTAGCTTACGAGTGCGTTCTTGATGTCGTATTATTTCGTTTCGCTTGTTCTGCGTTCGGGACTACTTCACACTTCTTAATTTGATTTGTCGCCTGGAGAATTTGTTTTCGGTGACAGAAGAACGACATCAATTCCTGTTCTTAGTGAGATGGGCGTAAATGAATCTGAAGGAGAAACATTATTGAAGTTGGTCTGTAGGTTTTATTTTATGTATGTATTTATAACTTGATCTGAAAATATCACTTTATAATACGAATCTTCTTTAGGAATTTACAAAATATTGCATTACCAAATCTAATTCCGATGATTTTCTAATTTATTCTTCTCTAAAACTAATAATATTATAAGCACTCAACGAAGTTTTACTATGCAATCTCAACATTTTGAACCTCGTCTCTGGTAGATACACTTTTATGGAATCTCCACTGCTGATATACTCCAATTGTGCTGCTGCCAGTGGTGCCCATCATTCAGTGATTTATTTTTCAATATCCGTTTAATCTGATTAGGTTGTGGTATACATCGTTTTCTTCTCTGTGTCATATATTTCTTAATAATAGCTTTAATTTCCTGATATCGACACATAATTTTAAATCAGAATATATGGAGAAATGAAGAATTACTTTGGCAAACCCATTTGCTTTCTAACAAATAAGGTGTTTTAGCAAGATCAATTCAGAAATAGTAAATATTGTACATATTCTGTGTATTCACCTTTGTTTCAATACTGTTGTGTTCATTGTATGATACTACTAAAATAACTCTAAGTACAGTGGACTTTCTCTTATCCGACTTGGATGGGACCGGGTTACCACCGGATAATGGAAACAGTCGGTTAACAGAAAGGTAACCCATTTATTTTGTATTTCGTTTTGTTTGTCGAGCAAAAGTCTGTCGCGGCAGCATTTTATAATTTAGCCCCGTTTCGTTGATATTATAAATCTGATCAGATACCATATTTTGATCAGTAATGGTTTTTGTAAATGAATCTGCAAAATTAATAGCAGCCAATGGATCAGCCCATAACTTTTCTCCGCAAATCGATAAAACGTGCACACCGTGTCATTTTTTCCATTTTGTTAACCACCCGTTACTTGCCGAAAAGTTCTCATCATCATTAAGCGACCTATGTAAATGTAAGGCATTTCCTTGAATTACTGGCCCACTCATAGGCACAAATTTGTGTCGCTGTTGAACAAACCATAGCCATAGAGCATTATCCAGTGTTTTCAAATTTAGTTTTTTTCAGTTCATTTGATACACTGGAGCAGTAAAATTTTATGTTCACTTTATTTTTTTCCAGTATTTTGCAGTGGTTTCCCCGACTCCAAGATCTAGTGCATTTTTCTTAACCGGCAGTTAGAATGGGAAAAATTGTCTCAGACGTATGCCAAAATTTTTGGCATACGCATTTTTTGTTTTTAATGTTCCTAAAAGAGTAAATGCAGTTGTACGAAGTCGCTGAAGATAAGTACACTAAATATTAGAGCACGGAGGTTAGAAAACTCTTATATTCGATGAAGCGCTTCTATTCACCTATTTCACATCCTATCTATCACAATACCGACAAATGCGATATTGGGTATTTATGTGTGTTCAGAATACATTCTACTGTGTTGTTAGAATTGTCCTATAATACTACTTTACCAACCTTCTCTTAATACAGGAGGAATTTGTAATTTAATTTTTTCCTTAAACATTTTACCAAACCTGTGAGTCATTGCCTATATACGGGCATGTGTTAAAGTGGCGGATAGATTCTAACCTAACAAAAATGTCTTAAAAAGGGTTCTTTCGTTACATTCACTAGATATATTTAGGCAACCGGGAGAACAAACAATTTAACATTGGGGTCATTTCACCCAATGTTAAATTTTGATTAACTTAAATAAAACATTAAATTTTGAAGTTACCCCAATTAAAATTAGGAAAAACTATACTATTTTGCTAAATACACCCATATTACTCTTCCTTCCTAATATCTCCCTATATCTTGATTTATTAGTTTATTTTTATAGTAGTAATACGTTACGGTCTTACTAAGGGTACTGACTTGAGGACTATATGCAAAGCATTTTATTGCTTTATCGCTTCCTGTTTTCGTGGAAAAGAGGAAATATTTTTGAATGCAGGTATATAGAAGAATGATTTCAGCATAGGACCATGAAATCCCCACTTTACAGAATTGGGCTCTGTTGTCATTACACTAAGGAAAGGTTAATATATTTATTGTACCTGCTTGAACCCTAAGAAAATGTGATATTATATGAGGCAAGTAGAAACAAAGTCAAAAATTCAAATAAATTTAAAAAATCAAATTCCTTTAGTTAAATTTAATAAACAGATATTGTGTTCTTTCATGTACAATGTAATTATAATATTTCTGGAATTTTATATTAGTAGTGGTGGCATATTAACTACTGCATTTTACTTATTATTGTTTACTACACGACACTGTGTAAAATGGAGATAATAAATACTATTTAGTATAATGCTACACCGACGTCACGTGATTTATGCCTATGCATAATACACTGAGTCTCATTAAACTTTATAGACACTTTATTCATATCAGGCGGCACAGTTTATACATAAAATAATGCTTCAATTTAAGAGTAACGCCTTCCCACCTTTTAAATTAACGTAAATGTAGATACTTATGCCTTTTATAAAGCCAATTTAGTTAACTAATAAAATACGCGCTGTCCATGTACGAACGGTCGGCAGATCTAGCTATTGATTAAATTTTGTCTAGGAGCCATTACGCGGTTGCTAGTGCAATCATACTGTCAATTTTATATCACTTTGAGTACCACGTTTATGCGAGAATGAACTAAGGATGACCATAATTCTATATTAATTATGGTCGATAATTTTATGGCAGATATTTCGCGGCTCCACTTCCTTCTTTAAAGCTATGAACTCGCTTTTGGGATTATTATCAGATCACCAGTGGAATAACACTAATTTTCGGCTTATAGTCTATATCTATATATACTACTTAATCGTTCCGTTTTACTCTGTCACGCTTTGTAAACCGGAACAATTTATTCTAAGGATTCGTATATATGTAAAATAATATTTATAGAAGCAATCCGTTTACACATGATCAATGTTCGCTTTCAAAAGTATATTTATCCCTGCTGCAGTTATAAAAGATTCAGTTGTTCTTGATGTTAGTGGAGGCACATAGAAGCATACTTTAGATAACAAATCAAGTGTGTCAACTCCATTTCTGATGGTATTCTTCCTAAATGTAGCACGAATAAAATTTCTTCTAGACGATAGGGACTCATGTCCATGACCAAAAAGGTGATAATTCAATGTACACTCGAGCTAAATTCCATCCATTTTGAAGGATTATGAAGTGTTTAGGTTACTTACTAGACTCACTTCTGCTAGGTACGGTGTCCTTCAGTGCTACGTTTTAGTTGGTAATATAATAGGAGGATGATACGTAATTGGACATAGTTATTCAAGTTTGTTAAAGTTCTAATCTAATAGACGGTGCGTATCAATGAATAAAACGGTCTGGAAGTTTATCGGTGTCATTCTGTTTGCCTTTCTTTTTAGAAATAGAAAATTATGTAACACTGGTTTCTATGGATAATATATGTTCACCCTGAGTGAAATAAATTTTGTGCGACTTTCATTATTATCTAGTGTTAAGAAACATAGTCTGCATAAATTATTATTGTGTTGTGTCTCCAGTTTTCTTTTTGTTTTACCAGGCAATACCAATAATACGTCACTTGAATATAGTAAATAAATAAATACTAAATAATATAGTAAATAAAAAATATTAAGTTCTTAGTCTTTCTATATCATGTAAAAGTATTTAACAAATAATTTTGATTTAACAGAGCATATGTAACACTTGTAATCACATACAAGTTTTTTCGTACTTTTCTCTATGGCGTATGTAATCGTGTGTACCAGCAACAATAGATTTTGTTTATTTATTATGATACTTAGTTTTGAGAACTTAATTAGTTATTGCTGATTTTCAGATAAAATAATTAAGGAACATAATTGAATAATAATTAAATTTTAAGAGCAGAGTAAAAGTGTAGTTGCCGTACCAACTATACAAATACTTGAGAAAAATAGAAACAAAAACACAAATGGCGCCATGAAGCTCATCACTATCATAAAACGTCTTTCTCTTTATATAATACTACTTTTTACTAACATTGTCCTGTTAGATTGCGATTGAAATGTACTTTATTACTCTCGGTAAACTCAATAATCCTATCATCTAACATTTACGTTCAACCAGAAACGTGTGCCGATGATGCACATTTTTATTGCCGGCACACTAAAACCGATGTTAAAACTCATTTTAAAAGTCATTCTCGGCTCGTAAAAGCGCGCTCCGAAATTAACACTGAAAAGGAACCGTGATTCTTCCTACTCTAGTACGATCGACCTCTTTGGCCTACTTTTCTTTTATCTTGTAAGAATTCCACTGTTCGAAGATACATTCTTATAATTCGATACGTTTACACTTTTCCAAAACAATCGCTATAAAGCTTTCAGAAACAAATTGGAACTATAATTGACCGAGTTCGAAATGGGGCCTTGCTAACGATACCGGCTGGGCTTTATCTAATACAGTAATCAGTTCATTAACTCGGTTAGTTAAACCAACAATCCGATCGTTCCGGATTAGAAAATAACTGTAGATAATCATTTTTCCATTCCACTGTGTCTTTTACAGTGAGAAAGGTCAGCATCGAGTATTAATATCTAAATATAGCTAAGGCCGCTAAAAAGTGGTTCTAACCGGACGATTTCCATACTTGTTTATTTTGTCATTAAACATTACATCAATTGTAACAAGATAATTATATGGTGAACAATAATATATAATTACTTCAACTACAAAGTCTCGATCTTGCATTCCATGGTAGAATTACCGAAACTAACTAGTTCCTTATTTCCGGGTCATAGCTCCTTTTGTCGTGTTGCTATACATAAGTTAGCGGGAACATTCGCATGTCTCTGTGATCATCTTTAATTAATCAGTTCCGTAAGAATACATCCAAGTCAAATAGAATCGTAGCATCAAAGTGAAGTTACACGAGAAGACGAAGTAATATATATGGGTACTCAACGCCCATAAATCACTTTATTATTAGATCTTATTAGTTGAGGGACGCTACGTTTTCATTTAAGTTGCATAATTTGTACCCGTCTCTATTTGTCGTTAAGCGTGTCCCCATCTCCCTTCACTGAACATTAAAGAGGGAAGCGCTCGTCTAAATGGAAAGCAGCTGACTACAGCAACACATCTAGTTACGATGTCTTGTTAGTCGAAATGTATTAAATTATAGTATTTTGATTAATTATAATAAATTTTTACTGTGTATGTTCTTATAGTAGATGTGCTTCTTATTGAAAAAAGGTCTACATTTTACGATACTTTAAGTGCTTGTTCAGAATAAACCTAAGCTTTGTAGAAAATTGAAGAGTTGCGCGATGACTTTTGTATGACATTTATGACATTTTCCTAACCTCACTCCAGTAAGAATTTGAATAGATTTACGTAATGGATAATGTGACAAGTCCTATTAAAATATTTTGCATCATTTCCGGTTGACCGGAAGTCGCCATTAATTTTCTTATTTCAAATGGAATGTTATAATTTTTATTACAAATTCTAGTTCTAAACATTGTTCTAAAGACAAAATATTATGGTTGTCGTATACCTAAATGTAACCGATTTTGAGATATCTTCAAATTTGTGTAAACAATCGCTTCGGTAGTCTTTCAGTTAAAAAAATTGTTTTTACGACACTCTTAATTTTCAAGATCCAAGTTGCTTATCGTTTGAAAGTACAATCATCAAGCTTTCAAATCATAGCCTAAATATCCCTGAAAAATTTACAGTCTGATCGCGATATGGTGTTGAATCTATTATGTTTAACCGTCCAAAACTCAATTTCCTTAAAACACTCTGGATATTTTTACATCAGAATACACAGAATAAAATTCTGCAGCGATTAGTATCGATAGAGTTTCCTCTATCTATTTCTTTTCGTTTTACTGTTATTAATAATAGTGTATTTAATAGCAAAACATTTCTTTACATAGGTTTGGAGATATCTCAAAATTTGTTACATTTAGGTATAGGGAGCCCTTAACATTTTCTACTTAGAGTAACGTTGAGAATCAGAATTTGCAACAAAAGTTATAATATTCAATTTAAAATAAGAAAGTTAATGCCGGCTTCCGGTCAACCGGAAGTAAAGTAAAAGTGAAAATAATTTACTCTGAAAGATCACATTAACCTATAGCAGTATACTTATTTTCAGAATTATTGTATATTTCCTTCCCCAAAATATTTTAATAGGCCACTCAACTTGGGAGACCATGTATATATATATATTATAGAGATGCAGAAAAAATGATAAGGCAAAATATAGGATTGTATTAGTTCCTTATTAATAAATCATACCTTACTTTATGCATTTAACTAAATATTTAATCCTAAGCTAAATGTATCTTCTTTTAAATTTTAATTGAAGTCGCCTACATTGCAGCTCAGCAAAATTATTCTATTTATCAATTTAGCCAATTTAACAATAACAACAGATAATATTTATACCTTTATTGTGTGACAGCCGAACATATTGATCATTAATCATATTTCAAAGGTCTATAATAAACCCGACGTATATAGTAGAGACTTTGTTTTAATTTACAATAATTTTGGTAAAAGTTCTCAATATTTTATTCATATCTTACATCATTAACTCTGAGTGGATATTGCTAGAGAAAAAACGTAGCAAGCTTTTACATTATAGGACACAATAAATAATATTTACCATATCTTTTAATTTCTTCTTCTCCATTCTACATGTTTTTAGGGTTATTTCACATGCCACTAAATTCCGTTTCATTAATTTGAATTAATATTCTCCAGTTTCTCCAAAATTACGAATGATCATGCAATATTGGCCAAAAACAGCTCAGATGCACACTTTCAGTAACATAAAATGGTCAGTATTCCCCACATCTTAATGTAATCAGCACATAAAGTCGCAGTTGCACACTACGAATTTTCTGAGGCCATAAAATAACATTCTTAGCCAGGGAGTTTAACGAACTAATCATTTTTCGTAATTAATTTGAAACGTATACACATGGAGAATTGCAATAATACCAATTTTATTAGTACTCATAAATTCTCCAATCGTCAAAAATGATGAACTCGGCACAGTAATTAAAATTGAATTTTCCAATAAAATTAAATCCTAAATGTATGCTTCCGACGCAGCCTACGCGTCGCGACGAGTTGTAATCGAACCGATGTTCTTGTAAAGTATCGCATCCGGTAGAGCTCGTGCTTTCATCTTCTTTAATAAGTTGACAGCAGGAAGGCGTTAAATCCAGTCGGAATCACAGAAAAAGTGGCCAATTACCGGCGAGTGAAGAATGTTTATTTGCTCTCGTGTTTATGCTGGCGGAGAAAACGTATTCTTATGGCATCGTATTTATTCTATATTGGTTTATATAAATTGGATCATTTATCTGTCAAAGCTCGTTATCTCATTTATTTTTTATTATGAACATATGCACTTCTTTCACTTCCGTACTTATTTGGTCCCGGAGGGATTTATATCTCTCGGAGACGTTTTCAGTGGACGCTTGCCTATATGTGGGCGCCATCCGTATCTCGAAAACAAGTAGCCTACAGAGGTTTTTAACAAAAGTTCTTCATCTGCACGCATTCAACTCACCCAGGAATTGAAATTATAAGACCGTTAGAAACACCGGGGGTTTGTCGAGTGGGTGCTGGGGAACGAGCAAGTTGTCGGCAGCTTCGCTAAGGCAAACATCCTTAAACCGAAATGCATTTCCACCTTAGGGAATATATCACTAAGCAGGATTCTTACATTTAGGACATTCTTTGTATACAACTCAAAAACGGTCAATGCTTACCCAAGTATAATTTTATGCTGTTAGAATGATTGGGCCGTTCTTTTTTAAAATGATTCCGGAAACGCAGTGGTGTCCATAGTAAATGTTACCGTCAAAAGATTTGGAATTTTTGTGGCGTTATTTCGACGTCACAAGATTGAATCACAGCAGGATCGCAACACCTGCCATATAGCGCGTTGAGACAATTCAATCGTTGGAAGAGAAATTCAATGACTCGCGACTTATCTCCACCAACAGCGAACTGAATTGATTTTTTCCTCTTGGGATTCGTGAAATTATGGCTGTGCAAATATCAACGATTACTGAATTAAAAGCAATTATTCGAACAATTATTTATCGATAGAGTTGAGCCGCATTTATGCGAAATGGTAATCGAATATTTTGTCATAAGAATGCTAGCTGTGTGAGCCGTGGAAGATATTTGTCAGATATTCTATTTCACATTTAAGTTATGCTTTAAAACAGTTTATAAATGAATAACGTCCTTTTTCTTTAACAATTCTGCATGACAAATTTTGGTAGTGAAACAACAAAAATAAATAAGGGTGTGCATATTCTAACGAAAGGGCGTTTGTTTGTGTGTATCCTAATGACACTTAACACTGCGGCCTTGAGGCCTCTTGTGTCACTCTATTTTAAATTTGTGTAAATGTGTATTGTGTGTATGCTTTCTGGTTTAAAACCAACCAAATCTAGAGGTAAAATCGCTATCGTTTTCTTTTTTTGGTATATTTAAAATGTCTAAAGCTTTATCTTTTTGCATCAATTTCTGAAGTTCGGAAACACAGTGCTCACTCCAAGAATCAGTCAAGATAACATCGTTTGGTACGATGTTTGTTACAGAAACATCTGTTAGCCAGGTTTTGATATGATTTCAAGTGAGTTTGCAGACGTTGAAGAAGAAATATATACATTAACCGGTATAAACAATTTCTGTAAAATTGAAGAACTAAACGTATTCGTATATTCCTTTAGCACCAAAAATAATGGTAAAAGCAGACACCCATCTGCGGAAAGGGCTGGTAAGTGGGTATGTGTTGTACCAGCACATAGCAACGATTAAACTATACGTACAACGGTTGTCCTACCTTTTGCTGTTAAAGTATGATCGGAGTAAACTTCTAGATTAAACCCACTCTCAGCGATGTATATATTATTTCTGCCAATACTAGTGGCATGGGGTTTAACTTCGCTAATACAACCATTACTTAACAACCTGATATTTACCACTGCACAATATCATCTACTTGTTTGAAGTGCCATATCCACGATTCGTATCCAATTTCCTCTTCTAAAGCTTCTAAAGCTCACCGTCGAATATCCATGTAATGAATTATTTTTAGTATTTCACTAACAAAATTTGTCATGTAGCATGGTTTTCATAGAGTTGGACCTCCACTTTTTTTTTATTTTATGCCTCCACTTTGTAGTCTGCAAAGGTTCAGTTAAATCTAAATTTGACAGTTGCCGGTTAAATTAAATATTTGAATGCTGGAATTTCGATATAAATGAGAAAGAAAATATCTACATACATCAAAAGTTCATTTCAGTATTCCTCTGCTTTCATTTAAATTTTCAAAGCTAACTCTAGAATACATCTGCGCATGCAGAAGGTAATACAGGTTGAAAGTTTTTCTAACACAGTACTAACTATAGGTAACCATTAGAAACACTATTATATACAACAGCTACTAAACGGAAATCCTAATAGCTAGCCAACATTCGTCATAAAACACCTCATCGTACCAAAATACGAAAGCGTAGGCGAAACTGTTTTGAACCCGAGTACCAGCGTCATTGACATATGCACGTATGCTTTCAATCTCTTTTAAGTCTCAAACGATTAGTCGAAACCGACCCGCTTAATTTAAATTCTAATTAGTTCTTGTCTTCACCTAAACCAGTAAACCACCCACAACTATCGTAAAGTATATCCTAACTTGTCGTTTGCTCGACAAATTCACATAGGTATATATTAAAAGTTAATTTCGACAGAGTATTAGGAGATGCTTCATATGCAACCAGTGTAGCGGTAATAATGTTCATATTCTTTGCTATGGCGCCCCGGTAATCACCAAACGTAGAAGCCATATTAAATATTACGAGATATTTAAGCATCTTTTAAACATCTTTTCTGATCGTTTAATTTATTCATTTTTACAGTAGCATGCATGTGATTATATCGAATCGAAAATTCTTTTTTCCTTACTATATTACGTATGTTGGTTTTGAGAATACTAAACCATTTCTGTTGAAACACTATATAGGTTTTCTTTTTGCGCCATCTAAATTTACAAAAAAATAAAAATACGCCAAATTCGCTAATCAAACGTCCAATGATAGGAAAGTAGACAATGACGAGGACTTCCCTTTAAACACTATATTCGATCTATCTCTTATAATGTGTAACACTAAGAATAAGTAAGACAGAAGCGAATGTCCAAAAGCAAGGATACCTGCTAACGACTTTCGCGATTCACACAGCACTGAAACAAGCTGATCCGCTGTCCACTCTTCTCGTCAATCTGGTTTTGGAAGTGGCGATCATCCGGACAGGATTCAACATGAAAGGAACTATGGATATATGGAACTATGGAGTCGTATAGTTTCCTTCATATCGAATTGTACTTCTCTGGGGAATCAGAGAAGTACAAATCATGACCTATGCCGACAACATAGTCGTAATAGCAAAAAATAGAAACTTTGAATACATTTATAAATCTATAAAAGGAAGCAAAAGCAGTAACTCTAAAAATTAACCAACGCAAGACAAAATGCATGAAGCTGAAATTAAGGTGATATAAAGATAACGTAGAAGTAAACATGGACATAAAAAAAAACATAAGTTCGAAAAGCCAAAGCAGATCGTCTGTCTGGGTATACTTATAACGGACGATAATGAAATGTTAACACTGAGAAAAAGATATGGATGTGGTTAACACAATTGCGTGAAAATTACCCAAATTCTGGTTAATTTTACAACAATTGTGTTAAGCACAACAATATTTTTTCTCAGTGAACGAACATTCAGAGAAGAATAATCTTGACGAGACCTATTTTTCCATAAACTCGCGATATTTCAGTGTCAATATAAAGCCTAATATTTGTAAGACTGTAATAAGACCGATGTTAGCATTGGGACAGAGACCTGGTCACTAACGAAGCAGGACAGGTTGGAAGTTTTGGAACAGAAAATCCTGGGACAAATTTATGGACCTATCAACGTAGGTATAATGAGGAAATAGAGCAAATCTATGAAGACAGCAGCATAATAGAAGTAATCGAAAGATATAGGTACTCATGGGCAAGCAATGACGGAAGGAAGAGTACTGAAGGGATAGATACAAAGCAAAGTGGAAAGGGCAATATCAAAGGGAAGGCCGGAACAAAGGTGGAAGGTACGGTCAGTGAGATTTTAAAAGGGGTATTTTACAGAGAAATCGGAAACTGGAGAATTGGCAAGAGGAAGTGAAGGCAAGCTGTAGAGGAAGCAAAAGCTCTTAAAGGATCGCAAAAGCCAACCAATGAGTGAATACTCGTTACAAGCAAAATGATTTAGAGTTTCAACACATTTAACGTGTCAAACTTGATACTGATATAAATTCATGTATAGTTTCATATTACCTACCTTTAACTTAAACCAAGGTAACGTCAATTTACAAACGTAACAACAGGAGCACAAGCAATTGTTCTTACCAAAGATCATAATTTTTATAATCTCAGAAATTTTTGCATAAATTGCATGTTAGGTAAACGTTAAATCTAAAGTTAATTTTAAAGCATGAACTTCGTTTCACTTTATTGATATTTAAATGAACCAGGAAGAACATGGCCATGTATTGCGCCATGTACTAGCACCCAACACTCAGAAAATACCGACTCTATTAATTACTTCCTGTGGGTCTCTTTAGTCTTTATAATCACCACTAAACCGTACAGAAGAGAGATATCTGATAATTATTTCTGCTTTACTCACGCAACACCTCAGTCGCCGTAAATTACAACAATATAAAAGTTAGAAGCCCTAGTGTCGAACAAAAAGTAATATATGTTTTCCCGAAATCATTGGCACACGATCAAACCACCTTACATTTATGCTCTTATACGGGGAAGCAGTATTT
Source organism: Osmoderma eremita (assembly GCA_031763485.1). Lineage (NCBI taxonomy): Eukaryota > Metazoa > Arthropoda > Insecta > Coleoptera > Scarabaeidae > Osmoderma > Osmoderma eremita. The sequence goes on along the minus strand of JARFOC010000341.1, from coordinate 336,400 downwards.
CATTTAAGCCCCTTCTCGCAGTATTAATTAATATTAATACACAGTTTTACTCCAGCAGATGCTATCAGTTAATATTACCCCGGTTGTTATTTATAATCTCTGGCGTTAGATAATAATGAACTGGAGAGCTTATTGCGAAGATTGTTCAACTTGTTGCAGTTCGTACATACTCGGATGATCATCTCGATAACTCCGACGGCCGTGTAATGGCATCAATTGCATCAATATTCAAACGGTTACAGTATCTAGATAGAGTATAGTCTATTTTCTTTAGTGGAACATTATTTTCGAACGATAGTATCAAATAAACAACTGTGAGAGAAGTATGTAAGTATATGCCTTACAATGTAAGTTCTTCTACATATTGTACATATGTGACACAAGCGCAAACTTTCAACGATTATAGAATTAAGTACATATTCATATATACGTGGTATTGAAGGTTTTACTATGAATTTCTGAATTTTTATGCTAAAAATTGAGCCCAATTTAATGCCATCTAAAATTGGGATCGCAATTGTTTCATTTGTCATTTAGTTAGAAGTGAAATTGCGTAGGCACTAACATGTGTGCCCCAGCTAATAAGATCTACAATCGAAGACAAAAAAATTAAGAAGATAAAGATAAAAAAGATAAAGATAAAATAGCTGCACATGAGTAATGCACATCTATTAGAATTGAATGAGGATACATTGATCTAATATATAGAAGATTTATAAAATAAATAAATAAATATTGCAATTCAACGAGCGTATTTAATATAAAGCAGCTGGGTTCTCTGACAGCAACTGATGAAATATTAGATTCCAACAAAGGTTTAGGGTTTGGTATGCTTAGGATTTAGAAGGAGCGTAGTATCATTCTCTCTCTTTCTATATCTCATTATATCTTAGAAAATCTGGCAAGTCAGATTACCTCTAGAACAACTGCATCCGTTACCCTTCATAAAAATATTATTAGAAAAGACCATTAGGTACGAAAAAAAAATTCTTAATGCCTTTCGGGCCTATAAAACATTTTTCACACGGTCGTATATAATTTGAATTAATGCGGAAGCATGTGTTTCTGCTTGCAAATTAATACATAATTTGTCGTTTGGAAAGCTGTTATTTCTTTCCGACGTATTTTAAATTTTCCAATTCTGAAAGAATGCCAATTATCTCGGGAAAGAGAAAGTACCTGGTCAACACTTAAGTAATGACGTGAAATATGAATTACAATAGTAGAGAAGCGCCCACATGGTGATCGCGAAACGTTTGCTATTGTAAAAAAAAGAAAGATACTTCTGCTATCAGTCAGAAGACTATATAAATCTAAGAAGTAAAAGAGAAATTGATATCAAAATATTTATTTATAAACTGGAGCAACACAGATCATATTAAATATCTAAATACATAACATTATTGCAAAAACATCCTACAATAAAGATCGCAGGTGCTTATATTTTACAATTTTTCATTACAATTTCTTAACACATTCGATGCAAGCTGGTTCAATCCATATGCAGCAAAAATCATCATTCATCAAAATTGTCTTAATTTTGATTTTAGGAAGGCTAGTGAAACATGTATCACTTGCATATTTTTAATTTATCTAAAGTTACTTGTTCTTACTGCGTTGCCAATTCTTCAGTTATTTGAAGGACACGTCCAATATGGGCCCCTCATATATCTTCATCCGTAATGATATACTCAGCTTCCTCAAATCGTTTAACAGGGTCTCTTCATCATTTGATCTCTTCGTCATTGTGAGACAACGACACAATCCTTCGTATGCAGACTACACATTAATTTTGAAGTTCATACTACATCTACTGATTGTAGAAGCAGGACTACCTACGAAGGCATAACATCAGATTGAAATTGCGATGCGGTCACCATGGCCATGAGACTGTTTTATATATTGTAGGTCCTCATTTATTTAAATCTGGAATGTATTTATTACTACTCTGTAGATATGCATCTCCTCAGTGTTCCGTAGACTTGTCCTAGGAACTACGGCACGTCACACACTTAACAAAACCTGAAAACACACCACACGGCATAAATACGTAAATTGAATACGCATTTTGGCTAGTTGCTATCTTCAGGAGTAACGCTACTGTTCCAGTGTTCTGTTTATTGTTAGAAAAATTTCTACGCAATAATAAATATTGTTCTGACAAAATAATAAATGCATGGTATCTCGACTGTTTGTTAGGCATTTTTACCATACCCCGGTGCCACGAAAACAAGACATTCAGAATGTATATTACATGCCTTACCCCATAATTTACGTACCCACAGTTTTCTAACCTGTCCAGATTTTCTGTAAATATGTTCAGTAAACTTTATACATGTTTTCATATAAGAAATCAAGGTAGATAGGCGATAAAGTGAAAATTAACGTTTCACAAATGAAATATATATTCTAAAGAGGTGACACTCGTCTAGGATTATTTACATTTTCAATCCAACATTCATGTTAACTGTCCATAAAGCTTAACCGCCGCCTAAGTTAGAACGTTGTTATACACGTTACGTAAGCGATACATTAATTCCGGGATAAATTCATATACAGACGTCGACGGTCGCGTCGATAGTTCTCTCCGTCTTGCTCCTTCTCGAAAATCGTTTGCCGTTCTCCTCTCAATAACATAACTATCTCGCAACGGCCAAATAAATTCGATTCGATCGATTTACAACAATAATAAATGGAAGTTAGATAATGTCTGGTACCGTTTCCCCATTCGTAGGCAATAGAAAAAATCTAAACGAATTATCGCATGTCAATATGAAAATTGTGCGATCCTTCAGTGTCCGCCAATAGGTTCGATTGTAAGATAATAAACGATGGCTATTATAGAAACCGCTAATTCTGATAAGTTTAAATGTTTTGTACGTCTATTGATTGATTCTGTTTAAGTATTAAGTGAAAAAAGTGCTGCGCTTTTCTACCGGTAGACGTAAAACTGCTGAGGTTGTATGTTGAAGAACATGTGTTGCTTCACTGGTTGAGTGTTCAAACGTAGACTGAAATCGAATAATACGAACAAAACAAACATTGAACAGAATTGAACAGATAGAAATATTGTTATTATTCGTGATAAAAAATTCTTTTGGAACAAATATAATACATTTATATAGAACTAGCAGATCATCATATGAGCTATACGGATATATAAGTATATCATACACATATGCAAAATTTGCGCATTGTATTTATACCATCGATTGAATTGATACACTGACAGACACCATATGTGGCACATGGGAATGAGTATATAACTGCAATGTTGGCTGAATTAAAATAGCTTCCCATGAGGTTGTAGCAAAGATGCAAGCCCAGTGGTGTAGTGGTATATTCCAGTAGTTTCCAAACTTCTTCGAAACTCGGCGCGCTTGGTGCCTCCAGACTTTCCCAAATCACCCTTCGTCAAATTCTAACTACACTTAATTAATTTAACGGTATATATTAAAAAAAAAAATTAATGGAAATACTAACTAAATAAAATACCAATTAGTAAGCTCGGACATACATTTTTGTTATTACATTATTCTATTTCCATATTTACTTACTACTCAACTACAACACTTCGTAATGCGAGTAATAAGTAAATTTGATGAATGGTATCCGTCAAGCGAAGACTACGAGTACCCCATGGGATGCACGCCTCAAACTGCTTCAACTGTGCTTCATACTGAAATCTGTGCTAGAGCAGCAGAGGCCACAAAGTCAACCGCTCTACATTCTCACGGAGAGTCAAGCTGCCTTAGAGGCATTGGTATCTTATCGGATATCCTCCAGGCTGGTATGGGACCGTTTGCAAGTCCTTCAAAACCTGACGAAACACAATACAGTCAAACTGATCTGGGTGCCGGGGCATGGGGGAATTGCAGGCAATGACCAAGCGGACTAGCTAGCAAGGAAGGGGTCCAAAATGACCTTCATTGGACATGAGTCAGCTTTCGGGATCACAAACGCTGCTGGGCGTGGTGCGGTAACTGAGTGGGTAACTGAACAACACCAGAAACACTGTGACCATGTAGCAGAACAGAAACATAGCAAACAGATGATGAAGAAACCATCACAACATTTGGCAGCTGACATAGTGCCTCTTAACAGAACGCAGATTAGGGTGATGACGTGTTTACTTACTGGGCACGGCAAGCTAAGAAAACACCCACGCAGAATAGGAGTCTACAGAGAAGAACCACTGCGTAGATTATGCAATGAAGAGGAGGAAACAGCTTCTCACATTATTTTTGAATGCTATGCATTGAGCCACCGGAGAAACCCCCTATCAGGTGCAATAGACACACTGCGGGGCATACCGGAAAAGGATTTGGCGCACACACTATTAAACCTTGTCAGGAAATAACCGAATGCAGAGTAATACAGTTGGCCTCAAGGTCGCAGTGTTAAGGGATGTGAAAAACCTTTCTCTGCATTGGGGTTCAAAACAAATCAAATCAGTCATGAAGCGGAACATCATCCATTGACGATTTAGCCTGGACTAATAACTTAGCTCTTCTGGTCAAATCGTTTTGTATCTTCTTTCAGCATGTTTGGGATAATTCTTCCACTAGACAAGTTTTATGTTTACGGTTTAATTTAATTAATTAGACCGATAATTCTAAAATATTATAAAATATATCCCAACAAAATAACCCCATATATATAAACACCAACATAAGTACTAATTAGAGAAGGAATTGTTGGCAAAAATTATACTTTTTCATTTTTACTTGAATCAAAGCTTCATACAATATGTGTGTATTGCATTAATGATAGCTTTAAAATATATATATAAATTTATATTCGGAAACAGAAGCGAAGTATACAATGGTTGTAGTAAACTATTACATGTGTTATTGCAACCCGACTTGAGTCGTCAATCACACTCGGTTCCTGAATCAGTATATCAAGTGCGTAACACAGTTTAGAGAGCTCACAGAACGACACAAATTACATAGGACATGGTGTTCAAAGGTGATCCGTCACTATTTGGACAGGTGTAAATATTAGATGAATTAAGTTCTCTACCGCCGTTCGCCGCAGATGGCCCCAGTTATGGTCGTGCTACGTGTGAAGATAAAATAAATATTAGATCCGACGTTCTCGCTAATTAGCATATCAACGAGGATATTATGTTAAAAGACGGACGTTTTACGCTGATCCTCGCGTTATAAAATGACAACTAGCGCGGTTGGATTCGTTTGTGCTTATCGCATTCCCCGTTTTTTTAAAGCGTTTATTAGTTTTACCGTTCGTGACTTGCATAGCGATGTGGCAATTAGATGGACGCGTTGCTTTAGCAAAAAAAAGGAAATATGAAACCTTTGCGCCGTTTAAATGACACACACAATAATTGATCTGGACTGGAATTTAGATTCGTTACGCCTGTGTACGTGCCAATTATGTATAGAAAATATGAACAAAAATTGATATTTGATGTCTATCATTCAAGTACCGTTCTAGGATAACCGTGTATTTTTAACATTTTTTTACAGTTTTCGTATAATGTAACAGTTTTCTCATCTCCTTCAGATAATACGAGGGTGGAATGATAAATGCCTGTGTTCAGAAAAAATAATTGAATTATTTTGCATAGAGTATATTTACTTTTCGACATAATCTCCTTCTAGCCCTATGTACTTGGTCCAACGATATTGAAACTTTTTGAAGCCATCCTAATAATGAGAGCTGTGAAACTCTGCAAAATAGGCCTCATTTTCCGCAATGACATCTTCATTCCAAGTAAACCGTTTTCCACCAAGCCATTTCTTTATACAAGGAAAAAGAAAAAAATCACAGGGGTCCAAATCTGGCGAATATGCTGGATGGGGCACCAGTTCGTACCGTCACTGAGACAGTTTCGCTGTCGCAATTGCCGATGAGTGGGCCGGGGCGTTATCATGACAAAAGAGGATTTTTTTCTTCGCTGGATGTGGCCATTTCCTCTTTACTTCAGCGTCGAATCGTTCCAATAAATTAGTATAGTACTGGGCGTTCTTCCTTTATCAAAATAATCTATTGAGATAATATCTGGCGAATCCCAAAAAATCATCGCCATAACTGGCTGATGATATCGTCCTTGCCTTCTTTGGTGCACGTTCGCCATGAGAAACTCACTGTGCCGACTGAGCCTTGGTTGCCGGCGTATAGTGATGAGTCTATGTCTCATCAACGGCCACATAACGCCGCAGAAAGTCACTTGCATTACGCTTAAATATTGACAAACATTGTGTTGAAGTTGTCATGCGATTCCGTTTCTGATCAATCGTCAGCAGACGCGGTACCCATCTCGCGAATAGCTTTTTCATGCCTAAGTTTTCGTACAGTATATTCAATGCCATCTTAGCAACCTCTTTTATCTTATCCTCTTACCTCTCTTACCTTCATCCGGCTGTCTGGTAACATGATATTATGCGCTTTATTGACCATATCGTCCGTAGTCACCTCAACAGGACGACCTGGACGCTCCTCATCAAAGACGGAGATTCGGCCACGCTTGGTGCTTGATTCTTGTAAATTGCATGCAACTTGTGCTCTGCACACGTTTTCCCATCCAAGAAGAGAAATCTAATCATTGACCGGAAATGATCTTTTTCCATGATTGCAAAAATACATACACTTACTTAGTCACTTTCAACAGCTAAATGTTTCCGAAATGTTGACAGATGTCGCTAAAGCGCAATCTATCGTCTAACACGGGTATTTCCCATACCATCCTCGTACAAGTTCTCTGCTGTGTTCGTCAAGGTTCCATTTGGATCCTAAGCTCTCTGTTATTTGTGCTAGCAACATAATCAAAAGCACCGTGCGTTTACTTGGGCAGTTATTATCTGATGTAGGAAAATTGTAATTAGCACTTCTACCGATTCTGTGTAATTCAGTTTGCTTTCTATGTATTTTTACACGTGCAAAAGAAATAAATTAATTAATAAACTACATTCAAATAACTTAAAATATTTAGTATTGGAACATTAAACAATTAACACAGTAAACATACCAAGATTTGCTATTCACGAAATATAATTTTAAAAGAACCTAGATATGCGGTTCGAAATTTATACTTTTTACGTTGAGAAATTCACTAATTAATGGGCTCTATACCTACTTATATTAAATAACCTTTATCCGTCAAAGGACAACCCTTCTATAAGGTCCCTTTTTTTTCCTTACAATTTATATAAATAAATCGACGCGGCCGTATCTTCTAGGTCTGTAACGAGACAAAAAGTGTATTGGAGAATTCCAGCGCCTCTTCTACGGTCAAATATAGAGGAGAAGGCCATAACACTCGCTCCGAGAAGAGATCCTTAAACGTTAAACCAGAAGCTGTATATGGAAAAAAGTTGCCGGGTTCAATAAAACAATCCGATCGGCCTATGCACGCTCGATTGGCAAGCCGATGACTCACCGACGTCTATGAGAACCCGAGAGCTGCTCACTCACTCGCCGCTATTAAATAAAGCAACGTAAAGAATAACAATAGCGTCTGCGAAATGTGTAGACAACAACAGTTTGCACGCCAACTTGCCCGAGTCGTGCGTAGGTAAGCTGAAAACTTTTTTAATTATGTGTTTACGTTACTGCAGTTTATGGCGGTTTTAAATAATAATTTTCAATTCCATGTTCTTTAATAGACAATATCTTATGAGTTGCTGTATTTTCGTAGTGAAACAAGCAATTCACCGTTATTGGACTGCAAATGTACTAAGATAATGAACGAATGGGATACAAAAATCACCTAGGAAAATATACTACTCTGGTACAGGCAGAGGTGTTACAAAACAATACGAGGGCTTATAGTAATAATCGGGTCTATATTGCAACGGATAGAGAGGCGACACCTAGAACACTATGAAACCCTAAAATTACATCAAGACTGGCTTGGGAATACATACGGGAACTGAGTATACTCGCGGACGCAATAAAGTTACTTTATTGTGGGTGCCTGGGCATTCAAGAATCGTAGGGAATGAAAAGGCCGATAAGCTGGCGGACCATCGTCTTCATAAGTGGACCCAGAACCTGCCCTGGGAGTGTCTAAAAACACAGTACGAGGGCAAATGCGAAAGTTGGCCCAAGAACAACATAAAGAATACTGGGAAAATACAACCAGGCAAAGTTATGGCAAGACCTTTATCAAGGAACCATCAGTAAGGAAGGCTGACGTACTACTAAATCTTAGTAGGAATCACCTTCCTACAGTAACAGCTCTCCTGACAGGACATTGTTCAGGCTTCTTATGTACCTACATATTTGACTGTATATTACCGCACAGTAAAATTTAAGGGCTGCTGTCGGCTAACACTTGACACGTGATTTATATGTCAACCCTAATACGTAGACTGGCGCCGTCCAGATGAGCCCTCAGCTGCACTTGTAGGTATATTGTGTATATGTATAAGGATTAGGTAGAACTTTAGAGAATAAAGCAGTTACGTTTAAGACACCACCAACGAAGTTTCATTTCTATAATACGCAAAAAGAGTATACAATAACATTGCGCAATGAAAGAACACATACAGAAAATTTGAGTTGACATTGAGGACCAAAGCTGCAGACTGTGTGAAAGGACAATAGAGACCGCATACCACATTCTATGTGAATGCAAGCCCTTGGACCCTAGAAGACAGGCAGTCTTTGGGAAACCAAAAATGAACCCAGAAGATTATACAGACCAACCGGCCAAGAACCTGTAGACACTGGTACAGGGCAGCTGTTGTATTGCAATTTGTTCAGTAACAGATCATGTTTTACTGGATCAAAAGCTTTGGATAGACCCAACATACTCATTGCTACTACTTGGTTTCCATCGATAGCCTGATAAATATACTCTACCACATCCATTATGCCACTGGCTACCGATTTTCCTCTTCGATAGCTATGCTGCTTGTCAGTAAAGTAAGCTCTACTTTCAAAATAATGAAGTATTCTAGACGCTATAGCTGGCTAAAGAATTTTTGCAGACGCCGGCACTATACTTATCGGACGATAATTCTGGCAGAAATTGACATCGCCCTTCTTGTGTGTGGAACTATTGTAGAGATTTTGAGTTCTTTTGGAAATCTGGCTTCTTGCACACACTTGTTAAATGCATGCGATCATTGAGTACATATGCTGTAGCTATACCCCTTAGGAGATGTGTGGATACTCCGTACACATCAGTGTGTTTGTTCTTAAAAGAAAGAATAATGTTACCCATTTCTTCAGGGGTTAGTTAGTTACTGCAATGATGATGAATTTTCCATTTTTTATTTATTGAGATTACTGCTACTTTTACTTGTCGCTTGTATACCCCCAAATATATTTCCAATACAACAAAAGCATTCGTTCATATTGTTTGCTGAATTAACAGCAAACGATATGAACGAATCAAATGTTATTGTGATCCCATGTTTTTACCACTTTCATGGTTGATCACGAGTCAGATTGCCTCGATCTTATCGTTTGCTGTTTTTATGTAGTGCTCATTAAATTTTTGCCTTAATCAGTTAAACTGGTCTTTTCTATAATTTACATTATTATATTTTGGTGTTCAATGTTTTATACAACCATGAACGGTAATATATTTTACTATATTACTATATACTTAGTCTTTTCGTTATATCAACTGCATCACCTTGTTACAATACCTAACTTATTCTGCCAGTAAGGAAGTTAATAATAATAATAGTTATATCGTCTTTATTGAAAGAAGAATAATAGCAATAGAACACCCTAGGGCTACGTTTAGCTAAAAGCTATTCTAGCACTTATCCCATGGTTATTCATAAAAAGTAACAATATTTAAGGTTAAATTACAAATTGTGTGGAAACGTGTTGTGGAAACTAATAAGTAAAGCAAAAACTACATAAATTCGATAGTGTCACAAAATATATAATACACATACAACTTCATAATAAATAATTTCATAATAAATACATTCAGTGGGGCTCTAGTAGAGAGACATACCTAGCATTCATCTGACGTGCCTCTTAAACATAGCCAGTGACATCTGCTTTTTAACTTAATAACTTTAACTTAATTTAATAACTAAACTACAGTTTCTTTTTTCAAAATAATGAAAAAATACTAAATCTAACAAAAGCCTGGCGATGTTAATTAGTGGTAACTATAGCTCTCCCGCAAGTTTTGTTTGGACGTATGTTTTACGTAAATTACTATAATTTTACCAACTTCACAGATAACAATATCTCACAATTTGTATTTGTATATTGATCACCAATTAATCAAAGCATAAGAGCAAGCAGCTGTAGCATATAATGTGTACGAGCTTTTTGTATTTTGGCCAACATGATAAAATCTTCTAAAACTAGTTCAGGAAAAACTTTTCGATTGAAATTCTCTCATCATAGTGACTTTGTTAGAGATCTATGGAAAACCTTATGTAATGCTAAGTGAACTTTTATTGAAAGCTGTGTATGCCGAAAGCTTTTTCAGGCTTCTGTGTAAGGTGGTTCCTTTTGTGAAACCTTTATATCTTCTCCTTCAATTTATTTGTATAAATACGTTCGTTAAAAAAATGAACCAACAGAAATTAAACAAACGCTTGCGTAAATTCGAACGTAGGCTTTCCTGAAATCCACTTATTATAGGCGACCGTTAAGACGGAGAAAATACGGCCGTGGATTCACTTCGATTTATTATATCGTGCATCAAATTATGCCTGAACAAAGGAGCAACGGAATGGGCGATAAAAGGAGAAGAATACGAGCGTAGGCACATAATTGAGCTCGCTTTAATTTACCATTATCCGGTATCAAATTTCCGCTATTCTTCGCAGTGGTACACGGTCCACGGCTTCGGCGCCGTAAACAAGGAAGCACTGTGTCTGGACAGGTATTTGATATGGTGGGTGGTGTTTAGTGGCCCCCTTTATCTTCCACTACCTATTCGGCGACGACGGCCGAGCGCTTCTCCGTGTCACTTTAGGTAAGTGATGGCCGGTTAAAAAGATTGATAAACCACTAGTTCTACAAGTGCCCCTTTTGTACCTCGTTTTTAGTGTACAGAAAGCTGTACTAAAGTGGATGTATACATAGCAGTTTACATAGAATAGTCTATTTACGCAACTTTTGTTAACATTTTATCTAATTTCAAAGGAAATAATAATAATGGTGGAGTTGTAGCTCCACACTCCATGAAAAGTCAGGATTTTCCATAATCTTCGCCCTCTAGATACGAGACGATATGGCAAGCACGGCGCCATAGACAGTGGCATTATTAACCCTTGTTCAATAGAACGCAAGTTCGCAATTATTTTAAGTATAGTATCCTAACTACTGGCTTAATAAAGTAATAATAAACTTTACTTCAGATAATATCATTCACCTAGTCTGGCTAAGATAATTCTATTGTCAGTGAACTCATCAGGATGCCTGTGAGCGTAACATAACACTTAGACATAATCATCATATAAAGTTAAGATTTTGTGTTCTTCCAAAACGGTTTTACTTGTAGGGCATAAGACAAGGATTAACAACGTTCGTATAGCTGTTTTCTGCATACCAAATACTCTGGTCGTCGAAACGCACATTTTCCAGTAAATAATTCCATATGTCATAAAAATTGGCACCCCCAACTTACTTGCTCAGTTAGCATCATCATCATATCATGATTATCCTCTTATACCCGTAGGTATCGAGCTTTTTCTGCTTTATCGTTCTTCTACAAATTTACGCCACTCTTTCCTGTTTGTGGATAATATCGTCGCTTCGTTTACGTTTTATTTTTTTAATTTATACGTCGCTCTTGGTCGATCCCTTCTATTCTCGACAATTCTCCTGGCTTCATATACCTTCTTTACTTGCCTATTATTGTGCATTCTTAGTAACCGTTTTAGTGCCAGGGGTTTTTAAAAATCCATGTCGAATTGTGCCATAAAGCGCGGTAGCGCTTTCTTCGTTT
>JARFOC010000341.1:297506-324398 GCA_031763485.1 Osmoderma eremita | reverse complement strand
AAACGCTAAAACTAAAACGCTGCTGTGGATGACGAGGTCTTACAATTAGAGGGTTTACATTACTCCAATAATGCATGCTTTTCATATTATGCATTCCGCAATTTGAAAAATTAGTCTCGTCACTCCATAGAATGTACTTATACATATCATTACAGCATTAGTAAACCACATATTTATTAAGTGCTGAAGCGGATGAGCAATAGCATTTGACACTTTTTCAATAAAATTGCAGGTATCTAATCAAATCCTGATATCAAACTTTTTGTAATAGGCATAACCTCATTCAGGTCAAGTGGGAATAAGAAAACTGATGTTTGTATATGGCATATTGTATTATTGATGTTAGATTGACCTAAATCTGAGAATTTTCAAACAATATTTTTAGGAGTGTCAATAAATATTAAAAAGATTAACAAACCTTCTCTGGGTTACTAACAACTTCATTATTATCTATTAAATCAATATTTTTAAAATTACATGTTTTACCGGATAAAATATCTACTGCACGCCAGCCTCCTTAGATGGATTAGCGGAACTCATTATTTTATTTTGATAATATACTCTTTTTGCATTCTGTATTAAGCCAACATTGATGAATTTCAATGAAACAACCAAGACGAAGTTGCAAACATGTCAGCAGAATATTTATTCAATGTTAGGCACCGTTTTTATAGTGAATTAGGCTACTGTATGTTTGTAGGTTTAACTTTTTTTTTAATTCTTGGCCTTATTGAGTAGAATTTAGTTTTGGTTTCCGTATTTGAGAATGTTCTTTTTAGTTTTATACTAAGACTTTTTTAATATTTCTAGAATGTATCTTCTATTTGCAATCAAGAATCGCTTTCTTTTAAAATTCATTGTTGCCAATACGTTTTTACAGTTTCCTTTTTGCTTATACTTTAAGATTGTTCATTTCTGAAGCCTTTGCTTAGGTAATCTGATATGAGCCTTCATCTTATGTTTAATAAGAGAGAAATATTATTTTAGTTTGTTTGCCATTTAATCACCATGATTTACCTAGCTAAAAGATATGCAAGTACAAGCCTTAAGAAGTGCAAAAATATTTTATACCGAATATTATCGAAATATATGATATAAACATTTAAATGATAACGCATATTATTATTAGGTTTCCATAAAAATCAATTGGAGAAAACGGATAGATCATGTGCATAATATTGAATGGGATAGTCAAAGAAGAACTTGAAAGCAGAGGAAACTATTTGCTACAGACTTGATGCTACAGATAATGGATGTCGCGTCCAACTGACAACACTATTAGATGATTTATGCAGTAAAAGATACACCACATTTTGATAAACATAGCAAATAAACAAAGGTAGGTAAAAAGTAAACAAAAACCAGAAGAAATTATGAAAATTGCCAGAGCCACCGTAATTTAGATTCGCAGTAATACAACTAAAAGTAACATGAAAAAGAAAAAGCATAATGCCTCTGACATCGTGTTATCAACAAGAACAACTAAGGTGAAGGAATTGGATGGACTGAAAATTTAAGTTTTCACTTTATTTTGACAAATTCTTATTATATGGGATTAGGGTATTAAGAAAAGTTAATACATTTTGGGAATACGAATCTCTCCTAAATAATTACTTATTTATTTAGTAACGGATTTATGGGAATTTACATTTTTAGTAGACACAAAGTTTAGCTCGTGCTCTACCCATCAACTTAGAAATAATTCGACACACACAAATCACAACTTGGCCAAAGAAATCATTTTCTCGACCCAATCCAGTCACTTTAACATTGGTTTGTTCTATACTCACTTAATCAATGCTCTATTCTTCCTCGAAAATTGAATCATTTACTAATTCAATCAAAACAACTACTTCTTCCTAACTCCACATCTTCTCTGTTGTTCCTCTGCTGCTTCTCTGTAGCAACATCTAGTTTACTGCTGTTTTGTCCTTTTATGAACTTTATATATTCTCCTTGCGAATGATTGTTACTTACAATTAGTAAGAGGGGTGAAACACACCAAATTTTCTCTCTACTTGCTCTCTTGTTACGTTATAATTACCTTATTCTAGTACAAGTACAAGTCACCTAATCACAATTTAATACTAATAATTCCACTGGAATTCAATTATCTTTATAACTTTGATTTTCGTTCAGTTGTCAATTAAACGTGCCTTTACTTGGATACTAACGGCTAAAGAATGCATAGATTACAAGGTGTAATGCAGTACATATTCTAAATGTGTTTTACTGAAAATGAAATTGTAATGCAATATCTCTATAATTTTCGAATTACTTTATATTTACACTTGATAGATGTATTTTATAATTTTTTTTATATATAAAGAAATGAACAATGAGTATAAAATATTGATATTCAGATACCTAACATTTTCTTTCCCGTGTACGCTTAGTATCAAGAAATTGCCACTGGCAGTACACATCATAAAATTCCATTACGTTCCGGCGCAAAAAGAAACACGTCGACGCAACAATTCCTCGTTTGCAAACCCATATAAATAAGTAATTAGCTTCGTTCCTCGGCGAACATAAAGCCCACGGAAAATTAGAAACCAGACGACTACGTTCCTCGGTTTCAATCTCCAAGTTCCATTATTTCCACATTATGTTTTCCTGATTCAATATTCTCCGCACAATATGTCCTCGGTCCCACTCGAGATCCAGTTTAGACTCGACGGAGTTTCAAAGTAGGCGGTCTATAGAGCGACGAACGGCGGTGTCTAGAAGGGACACCGTTAGCGCAAGTAAGAAAAGGAACAATACCCTATGGGACGTGTCGCGTAGACCGTCTCCTTGACCGCAATGTTGCTTTTCGATTCTGCAGACCGTGCTTCAATAATATAACCGAAAATTACGTTTGCTTTTGCGTCTTTCTTATTGCTTCCTATTTACCGGTGGGCCGCCGCTTAATGCCGCTACATTTAAAAATACGTAAACTAGACAACGATAAACATAAGTCGAATAAACTGTTGCTATAAAACCGATTCCATGAGAAAACCAGCTTAGCCCCTTGTTTCTAGGTCGTTCTGTGTTTAAAAAACTTAAGCTTTATAAAAATTTGCTAAAAAATTTCAGTCCCATCTGAAGGGCTCGGTGGTCTAGAGCCTAGGGCCCCCAATCAATGAGGCCCCCAAACCTTTGCTACAGCAGCGGAACCGATAATAAATTTTTCAACCACTATACAAGATTCGATTACTATTACATGCTTTACAAGCTAGCTGCTGGTTTAGTGTAGTGGTTTAGCTAATTGTTTTGTTCACTTTACTTAACAAAGCTTTCGAAATTATTCGCTCCGCCCAAGTAAATTGTTTAGGATATGACAAATTCTTTGCTTAGTCAACTAGACCGTTAATTAAGAATCGATTATTTGTATAAGAAAAGAAATATGTAGGCATAAAATCCGTGCGCTATCGCTGATGTACACTGACAGCGAGGTGCTTAAAGAAATAGACTTTGAAGATGTAATTCGCGATTTTACCACTCAAAAGTTTAGGAAAGTATCTCTTGTATTGGTACAGATCTTTGTGTCTGTATATTTTCAAAAATTAATTATCCAGGCACTAATATTTTTCGTTCCTGTTATATGGTTTCTAAATTTTTCTCGAAAGGGCCCCAGTGTCCAGGGCCCCCACTTGGCTTAAGACGGCCTTGCTTGTTTTATCCTTTTTAGTGCGTTTTACATAAAGCTGTTTTTTTAATATATAATTTTTTTTGTAATAATGTAATTGTATTTTCATTATTTATTGCCTTGACTTGTTCTAGACATTGTATGCATAAAGAACGCAAATATACTCTTATTAATAATAGTCACCTCTAAACGATAGAGGGCATTGTATTTGTTATTATTAATGATTGTAAATAAGGTATTTTTATTTATGTTTAAATAAAATTGGGGTACCATTGAATATACGTAAATTGAAAAAAGTTAAACACGATCCCAAGCCCTGGAAATTTGATCACTTTATTTGAAAAACAGATTTCTGCCAATAGCCATACGTTCAAAAGATGAAGTATATAAAAAATATATAAACATACTTCTGGGATTACACAACACGTCTGATTGTATAGTTCGGACTGAAACAGCTGTCTGTAATTGAGGAATGCCTGGAACTATACAATCAGACGTGTTGTGTGATCCCAGAAGTATATTTATACTTAAATACTTCATGTATATGATAAACGTAATAAAAAGTATATTTAAAAAATATATAAATACACTTCTGGAATCACACAACACGTCTGATTGTATAGTTCCAGGCATTCCTCATGTACAGACAGCTGTTTCAGTCCGAACTATACAATCAGACGTGTTGTGTGATCCCAGAAGTATGTTTATATATTTTTTAAATATATTTTTTATATACTTACTGAACGTACGTGCCCGGCTATTGGCAGAAATCTTTTTTTCAATTAAAGTGATGAAATTTCTAGGGCTTTGAATCGTGTTTATACACCGAGTTACAATTTCATAGAATCTATACCGATCCTAAATATAAAATTAAAATATATTTGCAATACCACTAGTATTACAGTAAACATATACGCAGGCACAATAAAGTAAACAGATAAGTATACAAAAATACATGCAATATTGCAATCCTAATATACTTCAAAGTAAACTATTGATATATTATATAACTATCCAACATTATATACCCTTGGGTGTAAGGTAAAACTGTCGTTACAAACCATAAGAAAAGATTTTGTTTTTTTAACATGAGGTTAAAAAAACTGAAGCTACAATTGACAATTTAGTTACAGATTCAAAATTAATTACTTCTAAAATATTTCTGGTACAACTGTTGGTATCTTAGCTAGTAAATGAATGTCGATGATATAAAGTCAAAGTACCCCTAATATTATGTATGAATTACTGTAAAGATAAATTGAACTACAATTGAAATCAAATAAAATTTATGACTGTATTTGTATTTACTCCACCTGCAATTGCGTTGTTCTGTAAATGAAAACTTCTTAAATTTATGTCGTCTTATACTTGCTACAACAGTATCTTGCCATATTTTACTTGTTAATTATGTCTCTTCCTAACCTGATTGACCTGTGCAGCTGTATTATATTTTACTATATAGATATGCTTATGCTGTAACATAAAAAAATTTACCTTCGACTTTAAATTGTAATAAATGTTTGCAACAGCAAACCATTTATCTGTAAACATCTTCGGGTGAAGGATAATGATAATTTAATAATACATACATTTTAGTTTTTAGGTTATGGATGCATCTGTCTATGGGTAAGATTCCATGAAAATGTTATTTACGACAATTTTCTTGATGTTTTTAACACTTGTATCAAACAATATACTTATATACTAGCTTATACTGTTTATTTTCAATATATTTTTATCTTAAAACGTCTTTACTCCCCAAGGCAAACAATACAATACCTGCATGAGTCTCTGTATTGCCGGTAAATAAGGTACCTTTATCGAAATTTGAATTTTGAAGTGACAAATTATTATTTTTAATAATAATCCATAATCAAATCTGCTTGAAAATAAATGAATATGATGTTGTCTTCTTCGATAAGCAATTTGAAAATTTGCAAATCACTACGACATTCGGAAGTATGTTAAAATTGCACCAGTAGGTCTGCTAACCCCTGACATACCCGATACCAGTCAACTTAATACAAAGCTTTTAAAAAAGAAACTATGACATAAAACTGGAAAAAAACAACATTTCTTCATGTTTCATCCGATTATGCGACATCTACTTTACTGCTAAAGCATAGAATACTATTTCATATAGCATTGTCATAAAACTACGGCTACATTTCCGCTAGTCGCCTAAACAGTATTATTAAAACCAGCTCGAGGTGACCGTATTTTCAATTTTGCCGCACCATTTCGCTCTGTTCTTTAGCAGAGAAATTTATGACTTGTTGCTCGCTAAAGCTCCACATTCGCCCAAGCCATATATTCCACAACCGGAAGCGGAATTTTCTACCAAACCGAACGAGATCTATAAAGCACCGTCCGGAATATAGGAACCTATATACACATAAATTGGGTAAGTGTGATTATAATCGTAAGTTATTAGTGAAGCCCTGTTTTACCACTCTATTTTGGATTTAACGTCATGTGGAACCATTATTCCCTTTGCTCAATTTTTTTGCGTGACTACCTAAAGGCCATCAATAAATTTAATATAAAATATCATGGCAGTCATCCTACAACAATACATTAACTATCAGTACAAAAATTTGACGATTTCTTTCCCTATTTGTAATCCGGAAGATCAACTCAATTGTTATTTCAGTTTTTTTTTACGATTTGGCAAAAAATTTTACACAAACTTCTAATTATTGCATATAGTGGAAATTCGCCATCATATTTTCAAATAAAATTCTAGTCAGAGTAGTTCAAATGAGGAGAACTCCATTCGAAATGTGGACCATCTGCAGAGGCAAGTACCGTATGAAACATCAAGAAAATCGAAGAAATGATATTAATGGATCCATAGATCAAACTTTAGGTTATCCCAAATGAAATAGGAATAGCCGAAGCATGCGTGTTGACACTTCTGCATTAATTGCATGAATAACATATCAGCGCGCTAAATTCCGAGAATCCTGACTCCTGACCAAAATTTGTACATGCAAGAAATTTGCTAACTTGGCAGGTTTGCTTGTGACCATTACCTTTTTTCCAAAATTGCAAGAGGTGATACAACATGGGTATTCAGCTGGAATTCATCAACAAAACAAGATTTAATGCAAAGGGGGCACAAAGGGATCTGCACCACCCAAAAAGCAGAGCCATGAGCATCCGCGAAAAGCTGATTCCGATACTTTTCCTGGGATAATGAGGAAATTATTTGATTGAGAATATGAAGAAGGGATCCACAATTACCCCTGATGTCTACGAAGCAACAATTTGAAATTTAAAAGTTACTATACGCAAAAAGACCACCGCTCTATAATTTGGTCAAGAAAGCTTTATTGCTGCACGACAATCGATGAGTTCGTAAAGCTCACAAAGCTCATGAATAAATAACAGCGGTTTTGTTGAGTTATGACACCCCTTACAGGTCTCGGGTAGCTTCACTTCTCTTAACCAATCTTAATAGTTAATTTATTGATAGTTCATAGCCGCTTATAACTTTGATAACTTTTGGAACATGTTTTACTACGTTTTTGCAAGAACTACATTCACCTGCAATAAATACTCGCTGCGTTTTCATCAGTGAAGTCATTACCATGGATAGGAAAACGCATTCAAATAGCTTCAGTCCGCGAATTGTCTGTTAACCTTAGTGTCAGGATTTGCATATATGCGTAGCTAGATCCAGTAGTAAAGTATTGGCGACTAAAAGAGCAGACGTAACATAATATTGCACACAAAAAACAGTATTCAAAACTCCTTCAGTTCAACAAACTTTCATCCCTTATTATTATAATATGCTTTCTTGTTTTAGATATGCTTTATCATCTTCATTATGTCATGTATATACAACAAATACCTTAACTTTAACTTTCTAAATCCCCACAACTGAAGTTTCTATATTGTATTCAAAATTATATTGAGTTTAGGTACTTCCTACGGCCTTTTAGTTTATTACAGCGTATTGAAGTAATACCTATTACAAACTTAGTCAGCACTAACTTCCGCACCCTTTTAAACAATGTAAAAGGGGGAGGTATTATTACC
This sequence comes from Osmoderma eremita, assembly GCA_031763485.1. Taxonomy (NCBI): domain Eukaryota; kingdom Metazoa; phylum Arthropoda; class Insecta; order Coleoptera; family Scarabaeidae; genus Osmoderma; species Osmoderma eremita. The sequence goes on along the minus strand of JARFOC010000341.1, from coordinate 316,723 downwards.
CGATCGTATATTTAAACTACCCTTGTGTAACAAGGTGTTTATAATACAAAGTATTATAAACATTTACTTGTTTTACACGACTGAAAAGTTACACGTGATGTCGGATATAGGCCGAACCCACGAAGTTAACCAAAATAATTCAACACTAAATCGAAAAATTATTACTACACAGTGTGAATCAATATAAACAGTTATTAGAAAAGCAAATTTACCTACAAAAAAATGTTTTTCATCCCTAACGCAAGGAGGTGCATCGTTCATCAACTTACTAAGTGTGGTGTATACTGTGTACCAACGAATTTATTGCATTTATTGTTATTTATCAGTAAAAGTACTATCGTATCTTTGATACGGACATCAAAGGTGAGTTTGACCTTTGACATTTTTGCGGAGACCTACGAATTTCGCCGAACTTTAACTCTGAATAAATATAAATCAAGATCATTGAGCCAGAACGTTCGTGTAAAAATAGCAATACCTGTAAGAATTTGATATAGGAAATTTTATAACAAAAATTTATATTTCTTTGTGTAAAATAATTTGGACAAACGTTGTTCCTAAAAAGCATTCTGTAATGTTGCTGGTATTTTCATAATAGGTTGATAGGATGTTCGAATTTCCCCAGATGTAAGACTTGAATAGTTGTAAAAAAACGTAACTATTCTATTTTTATAAGTTTTACCAAAATCGGACGAAATTTTTAATAAACGGTACCGTATGGACCGTATAAACTTTATGTGCGGCCATTTAATGCTAAAATGTGCATTTTGAAAAAAAAGGCAGATAGCATGTTTTGCCACAACACTACTGAGTTCTTTTCAAACTAACATACGAATTAAATAACAAAAGGAGAAGAAGAAGAAGAAGTAGAACTGAATCCAAAAACCTTTACCACTTCAATGAGTAAATAAATGAAGGATTTGAGATCCGTATTTCGACAACTAGGTATCCATCCACAATAGAAACTACAAATGAAAAAAAGGTTAGACAGCGAGTTTCTTCTTGAAGCAACACCATGGAGGATATATTCATCACCAGATCACCACAATTTCTTCACAAATGAGATTTGCTTAAGTTCCAAGATATGTGCACACTGAGGTTAAAGCCCCTAAAATTTGTTTTGGAAAATGGAATATTTTGTAATCATGCTTTTCAGAGAGCGTAGAACTTTTGTGGCTTAGTTACAAATACATTTCTGGAGTGTCCGTCATATAAAAAAAAGTTTAAATAAACACCTAAATAGCTTTCGATAAAAAATTCTTTTGGAAAAATATTTCCTTTTCCTTTCCTTTTTTCAAAATTATACAACCAATACTACTTTGTTCACAAAAAATTGTGCATGAATCCAGGTGAAAAACGCAAATGCTTTGTGTTTTGCAATGTATAGAGAAACCAGATTGCGTTATGATAAAATATTGAAAAAACAATATCTTTAGAACATTAGTAATCGAAGACATAAGCAAAAAAAAACGTTCAAAATGTTTTCATTCGAACAAACACACACCTGGAGAACGTTATTGAAAACAACTTGCTACAGGAAACTGTCTCCAGCGAGAAAGGTTACGGAGAAACAAAAACCACGGAAGAACATTTATTACGCGACGGTGCACCTTATCGATTTCTACGCCCTCTACACGCAGCAAGCAAGCGAGTCTCAATTCCCTAGTCTCCTTTCATCTCTGTGGTAGCAGCTGGTTATTAAATATTCTAGAAAACACTATGTTTGTCGCATCCATTTATTGTTTGTAACGAAAACTACCTCGAGCAAAACCCAACCTTGCAATGCAATTAATTAAAGTACCTTTTTTTGTTTAATTTCTTCCTGGTTCTTCTCTCAATTCTATAAAGGTCTGGGGTGAGAAAACTTAATGCGAACGCGAAATGGCGTGACGTTTTAAGTATCTCCCTCTATTATACTTCCGTTATATTAGTAGAAAAGCGTTACACGCCCAACGCTTTTCAAAGTTTCATTGAAATACTGGGGAAGTAAACGCTAATTTTAAGTTTGCAGATTTAATTGGTCGAGCTTTTATGTAGCTACGAAATCTACGGGTTCTCTATTCATCTCTAGGCGAACGAAATCTCATCAGAAAGAAACGGAGCAATCAATTGGTCTGAAAGTTTTCAGTTTCAAGTTAAGTTTGAAACAGATTAAATTCGCCATGGATTAGGAACGAGAAATGTGTAAATAAGGTTTTACTACACGAGTACAAACTTATAATACCAAGAAAATAATGTAAATCGCGTAGTAAACAAAGCATAAATTCAGAAAGTTCAACATTAAAGTTTCTTTCGCACAAAGTGCTGAATATCTGACTAATGAAGACTGCATAGTACAATACTACTTGCTTTACACAAAAGTGATTCATCTTCTTTATTAAAATTTTATTTCAGGTATCTGTAATAGCTCTTTAGGGTATAATGGCTAATGGCCGCCCAACATGAATTCAGAATTTTCTTCTATGTATGGAAAGATAAACACACTGTTCGGATTACTCCTCCCGCACAAGTATTAAATAATTCGGGAATAATTCAAAGAAACACATGCAAACATTTTTCCCACCTCCGCCCTGACTGGTACAATTCCAAGAAAACGACCGCACGTAGTCTACAAAGACACGCCGTCCAATCGTTCATAATAAAACAAAAAAACAAAAAGTACTGAGTGACTACCGCAACGCCGTATCGAGGCACGTGTTTAACCGTTAATAATGAATGAAATAGTGACAAAGGGACCGACGCTGTCTTACCAGGATGTTTTGTGACCGTTTCACAATAAATCAAGAAGTGTTGAGTAATATAGCGGCGCTTCATCACGATTCAAGAGGTTAATGTTCTTTTTAATATAAACCGATTCATAAGCATCTAACTCGCGTGTGGATGTTACCGATTTCATTAGTTCTAAATTTTCTATATTTATATTATGTCCCGTTTTTGCTATATGTTCAGCGACTGCTGACATATCAGGTCTCCCGTGGCGAAAATGTGAAATATGTTCCTTATACCTAGTTTCTATAGACCTCTTTGTCTGTCCAATATAGATCTTCTCACAATCACCACATGCAATTTTATAAATTCCCGACTTTTGTTTCGTTTCCGTTTTGACCTTCGGGTTTCTTAATAGAATAGAGAATGGAAAGAGATAAGATTTTTCGTACATCTAAGCCAGGAACTGGCTTACTGACTGATCATTTATCACCTTCTTCATTAGTTGACTTGCTGAATCTTAGACATCCAGATGAGAGGCTTAACATTCAAAGACTTCCATCGTAGCATACTAAAAGAAACACATCTCTTAAAAATAATTGCTTGGAAATAAAAAAAAAGAACACTTATTCCTCTGATAAAAGGTTGATAACGTCCATTTCAAAATCTACCGACTTTAAGAAGATTCCCGTCTGCTATAAATACATGTAATGTTGTGAACATTAAATCGTATATATAAAAAAAGGCATTCCTTCACAAACCCCTTAGTCCCTGTTAGTAAGAGCGTTGTACAATATTTGCATTAACTCACAAAGTATAAATTTTAATTTTAGAGTTTTAAGTAGCTGCGTGAATTAAATGTGAAAAATGGTGTAAAATGAGCCGTCATAATATCAGCGGTTGGAAGCGACGAGACTGGTATATCAAAATAAATCGCCTCGGAAAATATTTAATTTAAAAAATCGCGGTTTAATTTACGGCGAAAACTTTCCGTCGACGCGTCCTTATACTTGTAATGTATATAATTTGGGAGTTTGCGGTAAAACACGCCAAAAACTTCTGATTTAATTCTGCGAGATGTCCGAAACAATCTCTTGATGGATGGTGGTTTCACTTAATTATCCAGGTTGTGCCATTAATTTTCCCTGCACTGTAGTGTTCCGGTCAACTTCAACGTAATTTATTATCACGCAATGCCGATCTCCTCTAAACAAGCTGGCACTACAAAAAAAACTGTTTTGGTCTAGTATAAGCACTGATGAGTTGACGTCTCATTCAAATAGTTACTTTTCGTGTTTCGCTATTCCCTTTTCTATTTATGCATCAATAAAATATGAATAGAATCGCGAAATTAATCCACTATTCTATTTATACTTTACTTAATTGTCTACTCAATTGTCGTAGTTTATTTTCAGTATGGTATTGATTTTAACCCTTTGCCACTAGTGACCGTTCACAATAAAAACCATTTTCAATTCTTCTAAAGCTCCTTTTGATGTTTGCTACTGACCACCGCTTGTATAACTTCCTTATGCTGACATCTGACTGTGAAAAAGTCTCTGTACAGTGTTCTGCAATCGACTTTGACACTTAAATTTTTACACATAAAAATAATTAAATACATCTGTTATGACTGGTAGGTGTTATAATATTATATTACTAGAATAGAATCAATTTACTTGTATACAAACTCAGGTATTTTGTAAGTGACTTCTGGAAATAGGGATTGTGAACCAAATTTTAATCATATTTACTTTATTTTAACACAAAAAAGAAAATGGACGTATGAAGCATAGAAATCCCTTGGAACAAGCGAAATGTATTATCTTCTAGCCGAGATCCCGCCATATAGTGAATCCATATATATAGACTTATCGGATAAGGATAAATTTAAAAATATTGGCGTTGTAAGTGTCCCAATTTGCAATGAATGAAATTTTAGGTTTTGAAGACCAAGAAAACGATCCTGGTGATAATTTCGATTGGGGTGACGAAATTCCTTTGTACAATTTGCTCAATTTCTGAACCAATGAAGGAAAAAAAAACTGGTAAAACTGGATGTCTATCAGGATGGAGAACCATTCACAGACAAGTTTGGGCATGATGTTGAAAATACTGTTGAATCATCCGTAGGCATTTTTTTTGCAATTGATTCCCAATCAACATTCGGAGCTTATTGTTTTCCAAGCAAACCTGTGTGCGACACAAAAGAACCTTCAGTCAAGAAAAATCTTCACCCCAACCACACTAAATGAAAATAAATTGTTTGTGGGAATAAACATTCTCGAAGGTTATTGGTCAGAAAAACCTGAAGTAAGAGATTCTTTCACCGCCAGTCAAATTTCAAGAGTCAGATTTCTGTGGCTTTTGCACTTGGTTGATAACAATCGTCAACCCAATAAAGGTGACGGGAATTATGATAAACTATACAAAATGAGAAACCTTTTGAGGACACTATCTGACGCTTATAAAATTTATTTCAAACTGGAGAGTTTCAAGCTGTAGACGAATCAATGTTCACATACAAAGGGCGGTCAGCCCTGGAACACACACAAAGCCCGTGCATGTGCACACGAAGCCCACCACCTTAGATACAAAGTGTGAGTGAGAGCCGATGAATCAGGGTATGTGTGTCAGTTTCAGTTATACGCTGTCGAAGTTGATAACTTCACAGAGAAAAGTTTGGGCCGCACAGTGGTTACAGACCTCACAAATGTTCTGAAAGGAGGTTACTACAAGGTTGATAATTATTTTTGAGGTGTACTCTTGCTGTTGCAACTCAAATGACAAAATACATACATGAATGTGGTATATTTAGAAAAGACAAAAAGAACTTACCAAAAGATTTTATTAACGATAAAACAATGGAAAGAGTGGATTCAGACTGGAGGATGTGTAATGAGGGTTTAACATGTTCGAAGTGGAAAAATAGAAGGCCTGTTTATTTTATCAGTAATTTTCATAACCCAGAAGATATCCAGACTACTATGCGACGATGGGACTTTAGAAGTTGTCACTTACGCAAAATTGGTTCTGGACTTATAATATATATAAATTTTGTAGATAAAGCGAACAACGGAGAGTAAAAATGGTGGCACCGCATATTTTGACATTTTGTTGACACTACAGTTGTGAATCGCAAGGATCTGATTTAGATTTGAAAACTTTCAGACTGAACTTATCAATAGCTCTAATTGGAACTAACAATTGCACGAGAGGAAGACCCAAAAGCAATGATAAGCCAGATGATAAGTATAAACTACCTAATTACTCCAATGGTGGAACAAATCCGCTCATCTTCCAGTACACAGTACTTCAAGAAGAACCCTCAAGGGTCAAAGGCTTTGATAAAAGGAATTGCTTCGCGGCGTTTCACAAATAAATAAATAACATATACAGGGTGTCTTATAAAAAAACGAGTCCGTAGGCCGATTTTAATTATTGAAACGTAAAATTAAATGGCTGTATGTAGGCTATAAAATGAGCTAATAAAATTATTTATAGCCCTTAAGCGTTTTAAGGTTTTAGGGACAAGTTTTTTTTAATTAGTCTATACTTTTTTTTATGATTCTGACGGAGAATTTTTCTGAAAACAACAATGTATCACAAGTATACCTTTACATAAGAAAAATTTCAAAAAATGTAACAAAATAATAGCCGTGTGTAAAAATACCACATTGGAAAAAAATGAGGAGCACCAAGCTGGAATCGAAATGTATTGGGGTGCTACAATGTGATTTTTTTTTTAATTTTTCTCATGTAAAGGTATACTTGTGATACATTGTTGTTGTCAGAAAAAAAGATCTCCATCACAATCATTAAAAAAAGGTATAATCTTATTTTTCTTAAAACCCTAAAACCTCAAAACGCTTAAGGGCTGTAAATAATTTTATCAACTCATTTTATAGCCTACATCCAGGCATTTCCGTTTCAATAATTAAAATCGGCATATAAATAAAGGCGGTACGGACACGTCTTTTTTTTTATAAGATCGCCTATATAATAAATTGTATGGTATTTTTACAATTTTATATTTAGAGGGTTATAGTTCTGGTTGTCTCATAGCAATGGAAAAAATTAGCTTTTAGTTTATATTTTTTGGTCAGTAATATCATTATTTCAACCTGTACCGATACATTTCTACCTAAAGTATTGCAGATTTTAGAAAAAAAATTCAGGGCATGAAGGCTTAAGAGACTTATAGTTCTTATGGAAAATGCACATGAATATCGGGGCTACAATCTTCTTAATTATGGAGTGGAAACCAGGAGGAAGAAGAAGAAAGGGAACGAGTTGATGCCGGAAGGTATCGGAGAATTTGCAGAAACTAAGAATCGGAAGTTGGAAGGAGAAACCAGAGAATGGAAAGGTATGAAGAAGCATAAGCGAAAGGGTTTAATTCATGCGAAGAGGGAAGAGTACATATGCGATAGTCAGATGAAATTCCTTATTCCTTAAACACAATCATTTCACTGCACTGGCGAATATTTAGAATAATGGTATATAGATAAACAGAAAGCTAAGTAAAGAAGTAGGGTTCCAAAAGTTCTTCGAATTAGGCCCACACACAAACAATGTTTTACTATCGCCACAAACAAAATGAGCAACAAAAACCAGGATACTTTCATAAGTATACATTAGTATATGTCAACGCAAATCTACCTTAATTTAAAGACATTGCCATTATTTCGGACCACCGCCGGTTTACGTCGTATACAACTACATCATGAGGGCGGTAATAAAATTTTCAATTAGCGAGAACCATAAGTAAAATCCGACCTGTTTCACCCTCGCTCCGTATCGGGAGTGGTTACTATGCCACGAAAACGAGGGAAAGCAGCGGTCTCCTTGGACTGATGCCCGCCGGAGCGAATTTTTTTGCTCCGCCCTGTTCTGTATTTTCATTCACATTTTTTGCGAATTATACGCCTGTAATCAAGATTTTTGGTGTTAGTCCATATGTTATGTGGTGATCCGGGAAAAGTTGTTATTAAACCAACCCATATTACTAACGGCCTTATGTTCTTTTTTTTAATTTTCACGAATCAAAGTGATTTTCTGAATTACGTAACAAAAAATATTGGCCTTTTTTCATCTCATTCTCCTTACTTCTAATATTTCATTTAGTTTTATATTTTTTTGACATTCTATTTTTATATTTTTCGGTATCTATTCGATTCTATTCTCAAATCTGTTTTAGTGTCTTTGAAACCATCACCTCCAACGCTGGTGACTAAAACTGGTGCCTTCTCTCCTGTAATGTTTTGAATTATTTGCGTTAATTTAAGTTTCCCGGGAAATTGGAATATTTTCTTTTATGAATAGATTTCCACAATTTATTCATAGGCTCAGAAGCATTTCAAGTCATTTACTAAACTATTCCCGACTAATGTTCGGGTAAACCGATTGCTGCAAATTAAATATTCATGACCCGATTTTCATTAACTGGGTATTATAACTCCGGGTATCATTACAGCCAACGAATATACTACGGGTATACCTTGACCAGGGTGACCAGACCCTCTTCCATTATTACGAAAACAAGGCAAATATTCGTTATCATTTACACATAATTTGCATTAAAACCATGGACCCCGCATTAAACCGCAATAACTTACCCCCTATCGATAATCGTTCTAATGAACGTAATTTAAGAGAAACTCGCTCCAATGTACCAGGAAATCTGGTGCGAAGGTAATACCAATTTAATCTCCATTAACATCTTCAGAACAAGATTTATAAAGTATAATATTGTGAGTAATAACAAAACAGTGTGTAAGAAAATACTGAAGGGGTGCAAACTGTATATTATTCGAAATTAAGGAATCAAATATTTCCGAATATCAAATCGATAAAGAAGTGTATTCTGGAGAAAGAGATATCTATTTATCGACTAATTTCAAGCCAGAAATTAAACAGTAAATCTGGGACATATCTTGAGTCCGTTACTGTTCGGTATGTTATTTGATGCAAGCATAAAAGAAGTAAGCGATCGAGTGTAACCATATAACGTAAAATACTGAAGCATATACGAAAAACAGTAATAATTGCAAGGGATCACAAAACGAAAAATGAAAATCTAGAAATACATAAAGATAATCTGGAAAGGGTGCTTATGAACATCAGTAACGAAAGACAAAAATCGTGGTCATAAACAGAATAAATAAAAAACATTACTAAGAATACATAGGAGATATTACGTTGAAACTAGTAAATAAATTCAATATGAAAGACTGGAGCAGAGAATTTGAGCGTTGACAGAACCTGAATGGAATTAGGAATCTATGTCTGACAAAATGCAATGGAATACTAACTTGACAAAATAGGAATGAGCAGATTCTAATCTAGATTAAAACGGTATAAAAGACGATGAGAGGGTAACTGAGGTAGTGGGGTCACCTTTTGAGAATAGAAGGGAAATAAGAATATATAATACTCAAACAACAAAGCCAAACCGTAATGGAGATCAGGGGAAATAGAAACAGATGAAATAAAAATAACTTCAGAAAACAGGAATATCGAAACCATAGGCTAGAAAATATAAGAATCGAGAATGTGCAGAAACACCTAGGAAACGAGCTAATAACTAGCAAAACTGGGAAGGTTTTGAAACCATTTTGTAATGAAGTTTATATGTCCAACCCATATCCATACACACTTCTTAATAACAGCTCATAGTTGTGGAGCAATTACCCAAAAGCATTTAGAAGCCCATTAAAATTTTTTGGTGCGTATATGTATGATTAGGTACTGAACTATACTTTATTACTTGATTTATTTACCTTTTGAACTATATGATTTGTACTACCACGGCTTAGTTTCTTATGTCATTAGACACTGGCCCACACTTTTCATAACAAATGCAATATTACCAATTTCCAATCTTATCTTCAATTCATTCGACCCCCACGGGAACCCAAAAAATATTGGAATTAGCTTTTACTTTACAGAACCAGTAGTGTCGATCCTAATGACTCTACAACACTGTAATTACTACCTGACCGTGAGGAAGGAGTTACTTAATGTGCTTGATAATAAGTTACATGTAAAATGGTGTCAAAAAGTTTGAAAAACGAATAATACACACATAGGTCGTCAAAATGAAACCTACTCAAAGATTCACCTGTCATGCGAAATTAACCCTTAACCTATGTTGTGACGTCCGTGGGGCCGCTGTGGTTATGTTTCCGTTGATATCTCCGTCACTATTTAGAACTTTCAGGGATGCGTTGCAGATATGTTTATTAGCACTGAATGTTAAAAAATGCCAGCAGAACGGGTTCCAACCAGTGTTAGCGTAGGTGACTCTGATTTTGAAAGAAAGGTGATGTTGGTGTATGAGGCTCTTGACTTCCGTGATGGATTATCTCATCGAGAAGTTGCAGATTTCGTTCTAAGCGAGCATGATATAGATTCCACGGAGTCAGGTGAGGAAGCACCAGTTCAGCAAGCATATATTCAGCAGAATACTGGGTGAAGTTGCAACATCTAAAAAGAACGAACCCCGTGGGTTTGAACCAATTTACTTCTATTGTAGTAACCGATTGTAATGGTCGACAACTTAAGTTAAAAAAAGAACACCAGCGCTTAATATCCTCAGCATACCAACTGTGCGTTCAGCAGTGGCAAAAGCTGAGCCTATTGTTGCTTGGAATTCTATATTCACTGACGACATGATAGAACAAGTTACTGCTTGTACGAAGGAAGAACTTCAAATCATCAGAGCTGAGTTCTCTGGTCCAACAAGTACAGATGTGAGGGAATGCACATTTCAATAAATAATGTGTTTCATTAGCTTGTTAATTTACACAGCTATCTTCAAATCTAACCATGAAGATATCACTTCTCTGTTTGCTACGCACGGTACTGGTCGCGATGTTTTTAGGCTCGCCTTGTCCACAGAAATGTCTGCCGCTCTTACCAACTGGTAGAGATTCGACAATCCAGACGATCGAGAAGAGAGAAAACTAGCAGATCCAACCTCTGCAGTATCGGAATTTCTACCAAAGCTTAATACAATACACGAGTTGCACTTTATTTGGAGCCCAAAGAAAATGCAACACAATCGTAGACGAAATATGGTATTTCGAGATCGTTGCCGCTTCAAGATGTGCATGCCTTCAAAGCCAACGGATGGAAATTGCAATGTCTCAGTGATGCCAGAACTTGTTATGTGTATAACATATATTTATATCGTGGAAAGGTTGGTGAGAGCTTGGGACTATCACAAGTAGAAGAAAAATTTGGCATAACCATATGTGCTGTTATTAGATTATATAAACCAATACATGGTAGCAACTGCAATATAACTACAGACAATCGGTACACCTCAATGCAATTAGCAAACGTTCTTAAAGCCAATGGTCGTACAATGGCAGAAACCATGAAAATAAAAAAAGAAGTACCGAGTGAATTTTTACCTTCGCCTAATAGAGTCTTCACTCCACGGATTTGCTAAAGACTTTATACTCCTGTGGTTCGTTCCAAAAAAAAATTATAATAAAGCAGTTCTCTTGCTTTCAACAATGCACCATTCGATAGAGACAGACCCATTTAGCAAAACTCCAGAAATCATCTGTTTCTATAATAACACCAAAAGTGGTGTTGATTTCATGGACCAGAAATGCAGTATATAATAGCAATAGCAAGTCGTTAAATATATAATCGTAGCAAAAAAATAAAGTGAATATAAATGAAATAAAATTTATCCTTCATAATCTTTGCATGTTTTTTTGTAAGTTATTTCTTTCAAGTTTTCGGAGATTTTTTATATTCATATATGTCCAAAGAGTATGTACATGTCATGTTTTAACTCAGTTTTGGTGTGTTAAAAAGTTATGAGTATATATCCAAGGTTACGTTACTTTATATATGAAATTCAGAAAACATTATTTGATTTGTCTCGGCTGTTTTATCTTTCCCCAGGATTCTTACCACACACATGTTACTTCTATGTGGTAATATCTAACAAAAATAATAAATTTGCTTCTTCGTACACACATATAGTAATTCGTGCATATTATATATTACCACGCCAGTTAAGGGTTAAATTGTTCATTTTTCTAACATTAAAATTTGGAGTTTTCAGACGATGTTATTATTAAACGTCCATAAATTGTATTTACTTACAGCCTACAACATAAATAAAACCAAAGATTTAAAAAAACAAACAAGATAATAAGAGAAAAAACAGGATAAGCAACACGGCGACGTCTCTTCCTGCCTGGAAATATATTACCGCCTCAGGTTAGAGGTAATATAGTGGGAAGAAATACACACTGAAAATAAGGAAATATGTCTATTGTATCGTGCGAGCTTTATCAGCGAGCACAGGGCAAAGAAAAGCCCATCGAGACGTCATATATTTTCTAAGCACAGGCGCCGCACTGAGAAAAGGTATATTTTTCACTTCCCATTGGATGTAAGGCTCGCAAAATGGAGTACATCTCCCGCCTTACCAATCACTCAAGCCTACGCTGACGCACTTCCAAAGAAAACAGAATGTTAGCAATAAAAAACGACAAGCAGGGATATATCCAAATAATTTATTTGGGATTATAATGCGTATTCAACACCATAAATAACGAGGAATGAGACAGTTAATAGAACTTTTGCGACCCTTCTCACACGTCCAATAAATAATACCGAAAGAAATTATGAGTCGTGGTTACTTCCGCCCGCCATGTATCGGAAGTCCGTATCCAACAACAACCAATATCAGAAGAGTTTATAGGGAATGGAAAAATAGCGTGAAACTAGCACACGAGATTAAAGAAGAGAACCCTTTGTAAGGAATTGGTCGCTATCGATTACACGCCAAGAGCAATGGTTACAAGTACTCAAGCTGGGAAATCGACTCTATAATTTACCGTATTTCAGGCTGAACGATGTAAGGGTACGGTCACCTTACTTTGCCCTTTCTGTTTACTGACTTCCAGGAAAATAATGTTTAATGTTTGAGCAAGCACACGGGGGATAATTGAACACCCAAATAAAATATTTAAAAACAAACCCTAAAGCAATATCTGACAGTGCTAAGATAAAAATAGAATGTAGAATTTGCTTTTATTATTAGAATATGATACAGGTAGAGGTTTGTGCATGATTTCTAATATATAAAACATGATAAGTATGATAGACATGAAACCTACGGTAATTAAATAAAATCAGATGCAATGATCTTGCAAATTTAAACGGAGCGTGAAAATTTGCAATTTAAAAAGTATATGTTTGTATGCAAACTTAAACACATATTGTAATGATCCCCCTATTTTATTATGTTTACGTTTAATTATATTTCGCTCCACGTTATGATGCCTAAAGTTGTAATACATAAATTGATTTTACACAGCTACGTAGCGATAATTCGCTGGCACGAGTAGGTCAGTTCGCTGACGAGGAACCTTATTCTGACCTTTCTGACGAAATTTCGATACGCCGTTGTCTCTCTCTCTTCTCGTTCGCACCTCCTTGTCTCACTCACCAGCCACTTTTCATTATCTTTCATGTTTATGTTCCGCAAATAAAAAACTGCCAACGGTCTAAGCCTAAATTTAATTTTCAGACATTTATACATAGGTACTAGGGTGTAACGCCAAGCTAGCTTACGAGTCCTCGAGACATTGGAGTGACGTCATGCTGTCTCCATCAAGGCCTCGGGATGATAATGCATCCGAGCCTATATCGATGCATTTAAATGTACACAGATGTGCTGTCGAATGCACGGCGTTTGAAGTCCCTATGTTTTGTTATTTTTCTACATTTTAAAATTAATATAGATCTTTAAATACCTCCCTTATGCTTTTTAATTATAAAATAAAATTAGTTAACCAAATAAATAAGTTTTATTGAAAAAAATAATGAGAAACACACACATAAGTATGCCCTCACATATCACAATAAAGATTTAAAAGAATTTACGTTAGTTAAATTAGTTACAACTCGGGGTGCGGTAGCCTACCTTCTTAAAATGATCTGTATTTTACTGATAATGTATTGAACATAATTTCCACAGAAAAAAAAATTCTATTTTATATAAAAAGCAATAAAAGCGAAGTAAGCAGTGCATTTTTTTATCTTGAACTCGTGTCTCAAGTTTTTGTCACTAAAAAAATATTCCTCCTAATTTAAAAACCAATACAAACAAATAAAAGACACATTATTCACATTCTATAAAAGGGTAGGTCTATATTGATCAATTCTTCGTCATGTTACATGTTATAGAACTGGACTTAATATATAAACGCAGTAATAAATTTAAAAAATTAAAGATTCAAAGTTTACTTTATATCCAAATTACTAATTGAATAGTAGGACCTATTCGTTTAAAGATAATTGTATTACCTAGAATTTTCAATATTAGTGTAATTGAAGTATAAAAAAGAAAGAGATGGGGTACTTAACATTAAAATTGTATGCCTATCCCTCTGGTGGTCTGCGAACCCAACTAAACAGACTACCGCGCCAAATCTCATATATTTCAAACTTGACATGATGCATAATTTCATTCACAAACTGTGCCAAAAGTGTATGCATTCTGCCATGCAGATTTTTAAGTAGCACATGTTCTATTTCCAACTATTAATATAATTCTGTTCAGAAAGTGAGCGCACAAGTTGCGCAAGAAACAGACATTGACGTATTCCTGAAAGTTATACTTACAATTGGAATTAACCTTTTTGCTTACCAGATGGAATACCATGAACACACTGTTCAGATTACTCCTGCTCAACAAAATTGTCAGATCTGCTTATTTTTCAATCACAAAAACGCACCATCAACTTTAACAATAATTTTATTCACGTACTGACTTCTACAATAGCACTTACACACTAAAGACTCTGAAGGAAAACAATTCTCTCTAACATTAATCTACTCTACTCAACAAAAACATAGCCATTAGGATTATAATTACACTAAAAAGTCGGTCCAGGTACCTGGCGATGAATCATTTTTAGCTCGACGTGCGTTAACAAAATAATAATTAAATAGCGACACGTCAATCTTTACAGACGAAATACACAATAATAATAAAACTAACGATAATGATTAAACAATAAGTAAAAACCAAAAGAACTACTAACTAAACTAAATTAAAGGAATTGTAATATAAATTTAAAATACTCTACGCAGAGTTCTAGAATTTTACACTCAGAGCCCTCTATTAGATAAAGTTTTGCACTCAGATCCATCTATTGGTCGAGTAAGCCCTGGTTTACATCAAATGTATACTAATGCACCCCTCCTGTTGCTAATCAAATCTATTAAATGTTCGGGACATTTAGGTTAAGTACTACTGACAATTGTTTCACGTTGTTTGAAGTACGGTCAAACATCGTTTTTGTGTATTTAATTCCATCTAGTCCAATTTATTATATAACTTGCATAATTTTTAGGTCATATAGGTTATTGGATTTTCTAGAAGACGTGTTTTTAGCTAACAGACACTAAATACTAACTTTAACGTTTTTATTATATCTTCAACTTTCAAATTTTTACAAACAGTACGTTTCAAACATTTGGCCAAGGTCATCAACTTTTTGGCCTATAGAGAAAATATCCAAGTCCTTCAATAAAACTTCTATCTAAATATGTAATTAGCACCAGTTGGGTTGGTCATTAATTTCTCATTAAGACCCCCCTAACCCGACCTGATGATAAAAGATCCTACTGAATATTTTATTAAGTACCATCGAAATTGGGGCATAAATCACCTTCCGGTACAAAAGAAAAACGTACGTGTTTTCCCGAAACATCAATACTTGTTCTATTTGAACCATCCTTTCAGTCTAACCGAATTATTTTTGTTTCATGGAGACCACCACTTTACGGTGCTTTTTGGTTGTAACCAGCAATGAACAATATATTATAACTGGAACGAGCACGCAAGGCAGGAAAATTGGTCTTGCTTGTAAGAACGGTGCGGCTGCTGTATAGGGTATGCTTGTGTTACTCCCACTTATGTATTCTTATGATACATATAGAGGCAGGGGTGATAAATGCCCACATAAATATGAAACACAATAAAAAATTTAGAAAATAATTGTATTTTATAAAAGAAATAATAAGTAATAAAATGAATATTTTTTATGCATTACTTATATTACCTATATATAAATATAGTTGGGTGATTTAAATTTTTTTTTGTTTCTTCTGTAACCAAAAATATTTGAAGTAAAATTGAGGGTTTTACTGAGAATAAAGACATTTTGTGTATGTATATATGTTTTATTTAAAATTTCCCCTCACATGGTATAACAAACTGATCTTTGTTAGATTTTGGCTTTGCTTCATAATGCTTGCAAGCAGGCGCGGATGCAGAAAGAATCGTAAGGAGGGGGGCGCACAAAGTCACGTAGCAAATTATGTGACTTTATACCGAGTGTTGTTGCAGGTACAAGTTGCCTATTAATAAATGTGTAACAGTTATACGTGTCTCTGAAACGTGTGGCAGATTAACCATTTTATATTAACTATTCTTCTACAAATAAGGCATATTAATACCGCCATTTAGTTGGTAAATAGAGAAACTTAAATTGCTGATTTGTAAACTTAACAGTAGATAATAGCTCTAACATAATTGATTCAAATTTTAGATTTATATTTTTACATAAAAGAAAGGAAAAAGTAGGTAAATATAAAATAAGAACAAAGTAAAACTGGTTTAAATAAATTGTAATTGCAATTTTCGAGTGTGCTTCTTTGCAAATAGATCTAGAACCAGTTTAGGATCTACTTCTATGCTTTTATTTATATTCATCATGCTAAGAGTCCATTCAATCGTTCCTCGCCCATGGTCGATCTAAAAT
Organism: Osmoderma eremita; assembly: GCA_031763485.1. NCBI lineage: Eukaryota > Metazoa > Arthropoda > Insecta > Coleoptera > Scarabaeidae > Osmoderma > Osmoderma eremita. Next base: position 300,209 of record JARFOC010000341.1, on the reverse strand, counting down.
ATGATAACTCTTTTCAAAGTATTGAAAGATATTTCCACAGTGGTAGTTGTCACTGGCAAGACGCAATGAATTTTCAAAATACATTGAATATTGAGAAACATTGAAGCTAATTTGAAGACTTTCATTGGACTACCAGCTTTATGTAACTGCTTTATCCATAGTTCCTTCCATAAGTGTCCGGAAAGAGCTGTTGTTGCGGAGAGTGAGTCAGATAAGTAACTTTGAGCAGCTGCAATGGTGTCTTCATCAGGGAAATTAGATTCAAAGTAAAATTTTGAAACTAGTTGCTGTAGTTTCCCTATTGTATTATTGTTTTGCTTATCAAAGCGAACATAAGACAATAAGACAATCCAGGTAGGGTAAATATATATTTACTCTAAAAAAATGCCATAGGTTCAGTCATCCAAGTATTGGCACGATTTTGTTGAACAGTAGTTATTCCAGGAATTCTTATTAACGTCCATTTCCTCAGCAATACACATTGCTTCTTTCAATATACTTTTAAATTGATCTCCAAAGTTATCTCGAATTCTATTTAACGCAGACTTCCCTGCCTTGACCAATGGCATTGCTTTGTTGTAGTTAAGGTTAGAGCTTTGCAATTGGATTGACAGAGGAAGCGTAATTGCCAAAAAGGCTGTTAAACTTTTTGTGTTGGTAAAATTTTACGATTTGGTTGAGATTTCCTGTTCAGGTAGATACGTATGTCTTTTTTGTATATGCGTGAAATTATGACAGGGAGCACGTGCCCCCGTGCCCTCCCGCTGAATCCGCCACTGCTTGCAAGCCTCTTTTTTTTGCGTGCGTTTGTATCTTAAAGTGGAATAGTTATTACATAGGTACTTAATAATTTGCAGTTCTTGAAGCTTTTCATTATCTACAACAAGATACGGTGGTTCTAACGAGATTGCAATTGTGGGTATAGTCATTACAATTTTGTGCTAAACATTCCTTTTTCCTGTTGCGCCAAAATTAATTATCAATGGAAATGACTTTTCTGCATGTTTTATTACTTCAAGAACTCCAATTGAGAGGTTAAAGAGTTTGCCACGAGAAACAAAATTAGTAAATGAAGAATATTTTATATCTAAAAAAGCATTGTGATCATTTATATGATTTATACATGCACAAACAATAATTTCTTGCAAAAATCCTACATCCTTCTTTAGCAAATTATAATGAAACATGCAATAATTAAAGCAGATTTTCCTTTAAAAAAAAAGAAAGATTTACATTATCACCATTCTTATTAAATGCACAATGAGATCATCGGTTTCTTTTTTGTCTTCCTCTTCAATCTGACATCGCTGATGCGAATTACAAATATCTATAATATAATTCTGTTATACTCTGTAGATTCTTTATTAACTTTTTTTCTTAAATTCATTTTCAATTTCTCCACAAAAATATCACTAAAACAATAGCCAATGCCTGAAATATCCACGTTAGAAATGCTAATAACACATTTAAGGAGGTCTATAATACGGTTTGGCGATGACATAACACCAGCCAATTTGAATAGAAAAACATGTTGAAAGCTACTGCCTTAACGAGCCAATTTTCCAGCTATTCTCGGCAAGATACTTACGCATAGCTTTGAAGCTTTCGGCTCGAACTCCTTGAATAATACAGGAACGCTTGATAGATAAATGGAAGACCCTTATTTCTGAGTGCTTCTACAGGGAGTTTTCTCTACTTTATGTTTTGAAGAAGAAACAGGCTACCAATACGGGTATGTCGTGGTGCCTGCAAGCGATTAGGACGATTCGCAACAAGATCTGCGATGAATCAGCGATGTAAGTGGGTTTAGCATACAGAACGACGCTGACGACGCTTGGTAAGCAGGAACTAGAGTCCGTCTTTAATGCTTGCACCCCTTTCATTTCTTTTACTAGTATGGTGATTCCGGCAATAAAAACCATTGGCCCGTAATGGCGTTTTATCAGTTAATTGTTTTTTGAATTTTTGATGTTTCTTATGTTACGTCATGGTTAAGCCTTTCCTGGAATCACAACACACGCAGTCATTCCGGCGGGACTAATAGTCAATGTACTGTCCGAGCGAGAAGTGTACTGCATTACCGACTCTATTCCGTTGGTCTTGGTGGCTTGTGTCTTGACCGGTGCCCCTAGATGGCGTATGTTGTGGCGCATGCAAGCGATTGGAACGATTTGCAACGAGATCGGCGATGCATCAGCGATGCACGTGTGTTTAGCATTGTTGACGACGCCTGTTAGGCAAAAACTCGAGTACGTCCTTAATGGCTGCATCCCTTTCGTTTTTGTTGCTAGTGTCATGAACCCGCAATAGCACTTTATCGATCAGTAATAAATTGAATAAAACGATTTAGTTATCAGTAATACATGCATACACGTTGGATGTTTCCAAATGCGCTCAGCCACATACAAGTTCTGAGAGTTCTATTAACTATCAGCACAACTTCTACAACTCTACAAATTCTGTTAACGGGATTAGTTGAATCTAACCACTATACTTCAATCGCTCAGCGAATGCGCATAAGAATTAATAAAATAAAGAACGTATAACATAATTTTCAGTATAAAATACAAAAATAGGATACGGTGGCGTACAATAGTAAAAAATTTTAAAAAATACCCTTACCACATCGATGAGTGAAGAACTCCTGGATACGTATTTCGGCAACTAAGTTGCCATCTTCAGCAGAATCTACGAAGGAAGATA
>JARFOC010000341.1:264899-292665 GCA_031763485.1 Osmoderma eremita | reverse complement strand
TATCCGAATCCTAATAACGCAAACGCCTAAAATTTTTGTATGGATTAAATATTTTTAACATACATGAAAAAAAAGGGCCGGGGGGTCGCGAAAATTTTTTTGATACCAGGGGGGTCGTGTCATGAAAAAGGTTGAAAAACACTGATCTATTGGGTTGAACGGCGTACACGCGGGCTTCTTTCAAACTCTGCTGACAATCGTTGTTCTTAACAATCTGTATATGCAAAAAAAGTACTATAGTTATTTTAGCCCAAATAACAATTTTAATATATATTATAAATCATCCGGTTAAATCATCGGTCATTTTCGAATATCGAAACTCAATAGACGGTGGCTTCTAAATCAATAAATTAGTTTACCAGACATCCAATATTTAAACCATTTCATTCAGTCACATTTATCTTTTTTATTTTTACAAAAATATTTTAATTGCATGCGGATTTTACACTTAGATAATTCCTACAAAATTAATTCGTTTCCAACACCCGAATTCCCCAGGTATTGCAGAGCGAAATGTAACCGGGTGTAAAATGGAAATCGCCGACCCTTTTTTTTTTCGTAGGAAACTTAATTCAGGAACGCGGTCGCCGACCGCCAGGAATCGGATTGATAAATGAACGTGCAACTGCACTGAGTCGGATTGCGGTCGGATCGCTCCCAACCGATGTATTTACAGCCGTTAATGGCGGTACAAGGATTTAGTAAATGTGCGGTCTCCGCGCCGTTACCCTGCATCCGCGCCATATCCTCGATCCACTCGCGCTACGCGCTAACGAGGGATTCGCAATCACGAACCGAAATCGTCGTCATCATTATCGGCACCCCCAAAACGCCGCAAGTTCTATAAATTATTACGAGCCGTCTTCGCTATCTTAGCACCATGATGGAGACAGAATTATTTGAACAAAGTAAACATGTTCAGAATAAATATTATCCAATATATTATTAAACTAATACAATCGTAAATAAACTTTTCAAAGGGGTATGGATTTATATTTTGCTTTCAAATATCATAAAGCTGGGGAAAAGAATGAAAAAAGGAGAAAGGAATGACCATTAGCAGACTACTCAAAAATTAAATTTACTTGTGGTGACTGGCCTTCGCAGAAGACCTAGAAATTTTTTCAAGCATGGGCAAAAAGCAATTCATGCCATTTAAAAATTCATAAAATTGCAACTAAAACCGGACTACATATCTCATAACCCAGTAGGCACACAGAAGTATCCTCTCGACATCTACATGCCCAATCCAGGACTATATGAAAAATAATTTCGCCAAAATTTATCTAGTGAATACATTTAAATATCTGGGAAAAGTAATTCAACCTTCAAGATTAAATCTTGCAGCAAACAAAGAGAGAACCTCTAATCTACAAGAAACTTATAGACTCACCTGGAACAGATATAACCAAAAATCACTATCGCGCAACGCAAAACTTAGACTCTACGACAGGGTAATCAAACTTGAAGAATTATATGCATCAAAAACGATCATTGGAAACAGATTTCTACCTAATCAAAGATATATAAAAACAAGGGAGGAAGAGTCTACGAAATATTTTCGGCCCAATTTGCATAAAGAGAATTTGAGTAGGAATGAAATCTCAGGAAACCCATCAACATTCTGATAAAACCTCAGACACTTTCAGAAAAAGGTGCATGAAACTTTATATAAGTGTTCTCAGAATGAACAATGATAGACTGGCCGAAAGAATTCCCAACCTTACTGTCTCACTTAAAGTCAGGGACAACCGGTTATATGAAATCAAAAGAGAAATCAACAGAATAAATTGTACATAATATAAGACAACTGCCGAGAATTACCAATTTGGAGCGAAACCTAAAACTAGAACTTATAGAAGAACGCTAAAAAGAATTTAGTGAACAGATGATTTTGGGAAACGAAAAAACCAGAAATATCAGCTATATGTATGTTCAATCAATTATACGTAACGATACAAAAGAAAATCCAACTTCCCAATTTATACATCCATTCCTAAGCACCATGAGCATTAAACATAAAGTTCACCAAATTACGTAGATACTAAGCATAATGCTTCAAGCAAAATTATTAACAAAATATCAGGTCACTAAAATTGGTAGCCATTAAGTGAGGTGACAGTTAAAAGTAATCGTCAATTCGAATTGGATCTACACAATTATGATAAAAGTAATTGTACCAGAAGTTACGTCATCATAACCAAAATAATGTCATCTTTCTGTGCAATTAATTGTACTAACATTAAACTCACAATTGTTTTAAACGGAAATCTTAGGAACATTACATTGCAAACACTGTTTTATAGTAAGGTTTCCACATTATTATATTTTCTATGGAATAAACCAGGAAAATGTATACCTTTTCTTCTTAAACATTGAAAAGTTGTCGCCAAATTAAATTCTCACCTTCCTACGCTTTAGTAAGGGTACGAGTTCTATTGCCGTAGAATAGGTGTCCAATTCACCTGAACCATTAGTGAGTTTGATTGATACCTGGAATAAGTTTAGGACGAAAATTCCAATTCCCAGATCTTGTTTAGCAGCGAGAAATGCGCATTATTGCCCTCGAGCGAGAGCTACCACTCAATCCGCAACAAATAAATCCCATAGGTAACGCTGTTCACCAATTACTGCGCTCGACCGAATTTGCAACTAGCAAAACTCGTACACGTGTCAAAATTCAGTTCGTGTATTCGTACAAAGCTCCACATTAAATTTAACAAGCTGTTATATTCAAAAGACTGATGTTTTATCATTTGTATTCTTTTTTGTAAAGATACCAAATTATTTCAGTATACACCATTTTTAAATTGAATGTGTAGAGGAAATTTCCGTAAAATATTCATGAATTTTTCATTACTTTCTCCTCGGCGCGCGTAAACCGTCTGTCCCCTTGTTTTTTTAATGCTTTCTCCTTTTAGCGGGAACGTGAACAGACTAGAACAGGGACATCGGACTGGTGCACGTCCAATATCGATTCGGAAGCAGAATGTGTCACGTTGTCTCTTTGCTAAAATGTAGCAACAGCGTAGGTATGTCGGGCACGTTTTCCTTTAGAATTTCCAATATAAGCGGGCCTGTCTCGGCCTATAAAATTCCAAAGAACTGCGAACGTCGTTAGAACCGTTAATGTATTGCCGTTAATGGCTTTAGAGGCGCACAGCGCGAAAGTACGAAAAGAGCGCAGCCGTTAAATGGAAAGACGGGACAGTAAAAATTGATGGATTTGTTTTCTACGGTCTGTGGTTTTCGCGTCCTATTGAAACCTCATGTTTCTAAAGAAAATACTTTCCCGTGGAAGCAATGAATTTCTTTCTCAAAATTCTCAATGTAAAATGAAAAAAAGTTCCATAGCAGACACAAAAAAAACCGAATTATTTTGCATTTAAATGCTTGTTATTCATCTGCCTGTATCCTGCTATATTAATACGTATACATAAATGAACGTGGACGTGTTAATAATAATATTCCTATAAGAGAAGTGTTAGTAATTCCTAAAATAAATAATCTGTCAAAAGTGAAACAAAAGTTTATAAATAAACAAAGTCGTCAGAGAAAATATTATAACAGAGGAGTAAAGAACATGGTTGAAGGGAAACTAGGAGATGGAGTACTATTTAAAAGTGGAATAAAGGTCGAATTAAGGATTTATGTCAACAGCCTAGATCGTTTGTAATTAAAGATGAAAAGAACAAACAATTTCGAAGAAATCGTCAGCATTTAATTATAAATAATAGTTACCACGATATAGGTTGTAATGATGATAATATTACAGCAAATGTAAAGGGAGAACTTCCTTCAAGTAACTTTAATATCCAGTTGAGGGACAGGAATACAATTAAAGCACCTGAACGATACTGTGCCTCTTATAAATGTTAGTTATATATTTAATTTTGTTTACTTATTACTTTTAGTTAATAATTTCTTAATGTAAGTATCTTAGTATATTGGTTTGTTGTATATATGCTTTCAATATTGAAATTGTAAGTTATATAATTTAGTTAGCTTTCCTTGGGTTAGATTTACTCTTAGTTTAAAATTCTTAAAGTAAGTATTCAGAATAATTAAAGTAGTTGTATCTACTTTCAGTATTGTAATATTTGCTTAGTTATTGTTAAAAATAAAATTATACATATTTAAACTTTAAAGGGAAGGATGTTAGATATAAGTATGTAGGTATATATATATATATATATGACGATAGAGGGCAGGATGCGGCCAAGGACAAATATATGTGCTACACAGCAGTGGGCATCCAGTTGTTGATTAATGAAGACGTACAGTTTTAACTGAAGTGTTATTACAAAACACTCCAAGAATATAGTATAGTTTATAATATATAAATATATATATATATACACAACGCACCGTTTACAAAATATTATTTTCTACTGACAAGCAACTCTATCATCGGGCTGCCGCCTGCGATGTCGACACCACATTAGCTTCAGCTGAACACCAACCAAACTTACTCAGTAGCGAAAACCCTAACGCACTACAGCCAGATACCAACCAAGAAATAAAATTTCACACCATACAATACACCCCTTAATTAACCAATTACATACAAATATTTCGCAATATGCTCGCAATAACGTATACTACAGCTAATCCACATAATTTATTTTCTGTTGATAAAAATCAATATTATCTGCATATTAAAATATAATTGTAATTTTTGTCTACATTGGTCAAACAAAACAAAGAGCTAAAGATAACAATACCTTGCACTCAGACTGTTATTCGCGAGTGTCTGTGGTGACCCTAAAGCTCAATATGATACGAACAAACAGAAGTCCCTTTTAACGAGGAATCGATCGCCCAAAAGTGATCTAAACACCATTGTTTTCCTCATTAATTTTCGCTATTGTCGAACTAAAATCAACAAATAAGATGCGAGCCGCCCCTCTCTATGCTGAAAGTAGCCGCCTTCCCGTGCTAAATATTTTGCGACAATCCCCAACCTGAAGTCACCGTGTCCGTTCCCTAGTTATGATGCAAAATTGAAGACCAAAAGCATTTTATTATTATACCAAATTTTGGAAAAATTGTCAAAAAATTCACAAACTCTTAACAAAAAGCGTTACGAATAATAATAGGAGGATGCACAACTATAGAGCTATCACAACCCATAGAAAATAGAACTATGTACTATGTACAAAGAGAAAAATTGTAAATTATAACGAGAATAAAAGAAAGAAACATAATGGAGGATGTATTTTAAAATTTCGCAGTTTCATCCCCATAGGCCGTTTTGTGCGCTGAGAGCGAAGAGTTTGGCGGTGGATAGTTAATATCTCACCGCTTGTTTAAATTCGCTGAAAGCCACCCGCTTTCCAACTCCTCCTTCCAACTCCTACCATCAACTACATTCAGATTATCGCGCTCTTCCTGAAATAATTTATATTTCACAACGGTCCGAGTTGCTGGGTTGGGTCCCTCTCTCTTCCTTGTATAAAGGGCCGTCGCCACTCTCATTTTATCTGCTTTCCTTACTTTCGGTCCTTATCTCCGTGCGTTTCTTCCTTTGTGATAGACGGAATCGTTTCGAGAACAAAACGTAAAAATTGTCACATTTACCGCTCCGTAGGACAGTTTAAATTCTACGGGAAAAAATGCAAACTGCTGAGAAATACACAAAGGGAAACACATCTGATAAGCGGCCTAAGATAACCAATGCTTATGGAAGCAAATATCTTTTTCTGCCGGTTTTAGCCCTAAATGTTCATTGTGTAGGATTGGGCTTTTAATGTTAAATCGTATCTCGGTTTTCATCTGAGTTTCTAAAATCGGAAAATATAATCTATAAGCACGTTTAAGTTTAAGGATATTCTAAATATTTCAGACTTACTACGCTTATATCCCAACATTTTTCAGAACCAGTTTATGAAGTGGTTTATAAATACATACGTTAAATAGAAGAGGAAATTCAATGCATTCGTTTTAATAGAAAAGAACTGATGTTTGCTCTTAAAGGTTTATCAATATTTCCTTGAAGTTTATACTCAAGTTCTTCTTTGAAAACTCCTCGTATATTTCTACGAATAAAAAAAATACATTAAGCGCAAGCTAACTTTAATAAACTTCACAGAGCATCTGTAGTTATCTCTAACTGTGCGCAACTGGTGCGCCCGCTAATAATAATTCCCCAAAATGTATTTAAAACATTACGAAAAGTTTCCGCGGAATTTTATTAAAACAGCCAAGCCGCAAAAGGGAACGAGAGCTCACAGAGAGCGCCACGGCCCGTTAATAATTAACGGGTTCGGAATTAAAATCGAGAACATTTTCAGGTGCTCTAAGTATCAACCCCTTTTTAATTAGGAGAGTCCGTGTCGGTGTATTCATCCGCCCGTCTTCTGTAGAACGGTTTCCGCTCTTCTCCCCACCTTTCCCGTGTAGTCGACGTCACTCACCCCGCCCTCTTCGCCAAACGACAGTGGCGACTCGTGAGCCGACGACCACAGAAAGGGCCAAATATATCAAATACGAAAATGCGATGTGTTGTGCATTACTGCAGAAATATAGGAAACACAATTCTTCAATTAAATTGTTACTGATGGTATCTACCAGGGAATAGGATGATAAATCAAATTTTATATATATATTTTTACGTCTATGTTAATCATCGATCCTGCGATACCAAAAAGGAAGATGCGAATATTGGAGAGCAATAGCACTATTATGTGTTGCAAGCAAAGTTATGACAAAACTAATTCTAGAAAGAACGAAGACAGACGTGGATAAACAACTCCGACAGTAACAAGCTGGTTTCAGAAGCGGTAGGGCACATCATATAAATACCCTCAGAATTATAATAGAACAATCACTTGAATGGCAGAGCAAAGTATATATAAATTTCATAGATTTTAGACAGGCTTTCGACAGGATGAACAAGGAAACAATGTGGAAGATCTACAAAATGTATGGGATACCAGAGAAATTTATTTGAGTGATCAATGTGTTTTATGAAAACTATACGGCACAGATAATACACAATGGTAAAAGAACAGAAGGAATAAATATAAAGAGTGATGTAAGACAAGGATGTGTATTGTCGCCGACCATATTCCTAATACTTGTATACTGGATCATGAAAAAAACCACGAAATAAGATGGAATGCTTTTGGACATCTTGAGATCCTTGAGTTTGCCGATGATGTATGTCTCATATCTGAGAAAAGACAACTCACGCAAAAGAAAACCGCGAAATTAGCCAAGAAAGCAAAAAAGGTTGCACTACGAATACATATAAGTAAGCCAAAAATTATAAAAATAAATACAGAAAGAGAAATGAGAATATCTATACAGAACACTGCTAAGTAAAACTTGGAGATCAAATATACTACACTAACTAAAACAAGAATTTTTAAGACAAATGTGAAAAGTATAATACTTTATGCGTCAGAAACATGGACCATTGGGAAGAGAAACAATTTTTTATAAATAACTACCTGAGGAAAATATTTAAAAAATACCGGCCAAACCGAATATCAAAAAAAAGCTATGAAAAAGAAACCGATAGTCCAAGCCATAAAGAGAAGAAAATGGAAATTTATTGGACATACATTAAAGAAAATGAAAAATGAGAAATGAGTTAATCAGGCAAGCACTAGAATATCAACCAATCGGTAAAAGGAGTCCTGGAAGAAGTAGAGAAAACGTGGAGAGAAGCCACACAAAATAGAAATGAATTGAAGAGACTTGTAGAGTCCCTATGTTCCGAACGAAACCAAGAGGACTAAAGTAAAGTAAGTAAGTAGTAATATCACAGTATTAAAAAAAACTATTGTCTTTCCAAATACCACCCATTAAATAAAACCGTGTGTTGATTAGTTAGAACTTTATCTTTAACAAAAATATATGCCCGGAAGAAATACTATTTGAGCAAAATGAAGTAATCAAAAATTTATGAGAAAGTACAAATCAACAAATTTTCTGAATATCCTTAAAGACCAAATATGCGCATATATAAGGAATATATGCCAAAACCAACAACGTATGCAGACTATTTGTTCAATTCCTGCATAAAATTAATAGTAAATAATGGCTTCATCGTCTTAATAGCATGCTAGTACGCTACTAGTTAGAAGCAACTAACATACTACTAAGACCATACTTTCTTGCTCCACAATAGGACCAAGCGGCCGAGGTGGAAGGAGTTATCTATAACCCGGCGGATGACTTCATTTTCCCAAATACCCCATACTTTCTTACCCTATTAAGAGACGCATATTTAGTGGCTACTAACAAATAGAATGTATAGCAACATAGTAAATATCTTTCATAAGCTTGCGCTCAGTGAATATAAGAAGAGAAGCTTTGACAAATAGATAAGAAAGCAAGGTTAAGTTCATTTTTGCCGCACGTATGAGTTAAGTTTAACTCAGAACTTATAGGTAAATAAAATCAACAAATTTATCAACGATTTTCAGTAATATGAAAGCATTTTATATAGGAAAAATACGGATCCTCACGCTTTAATAGATGTTGTAAGTGAATTTATTGAGATTCAATAAGTGGAAACATTAAAAGCAAGTATATTTGTGATAAAACGACGAAATCCAATAGCCATATAATTTTGATTTTGAAGATTAATGTCATCGATTTCCTTTCATGTGACCACTGATACAGTTAAAAACACCATCTGAAGAAATCGGCATATACCAGTAATATCATCGTACTAATGAAGCGGCAATGAGAGTGTTTTTTGTTCCCACGTTATGCCATTGTTGAATACTTAAGATGTGGTGGCATGATTCTGGTGATTAGATATAATAATTTTCTCATACATTTTCTTTAATTTGACAAGGAATGGAAAATGACAAATACAGCAGCAAAGTTGAAATTTTGCAATTTATTAAAAACAATCAAATTCTACTATAATGAATAATAAATGGTGAGGTCAACACTCAGAACTTCCAGGTTGTAGGTATTCTGCATTTATTCATTGAAAACTACTCCATTTCCTTTCCATTAATCCATTAGTTATTGATCCGGTACAAATCCTCATGCATAAAACCTGACACGAATACAGTACCCTCAAACGATCAGCTGATTTGTATCCAAACGATTGCTTTCCTTGGGGTTATCTGAAAAGTAAAGTTTATAATAACATGCAAATATGTAATTTGGACGAACTCAAAGCCCGTACACATACTGCATGTGATGGAATAAGCCCAGAATTTCCTTGAAAGACAAGGAGGACAGTTAGAAAACTTGCTATGAAATTAGACTTCACCTTTGTTATGTTGTTTTGTTTGTCTTAATTAATCGTTAGAATAAAATAATTTGTTCATTCCAAGTTAAAATTTTGCACTTTCTTTGTTAAAAACATAAACAAATTCTTCATACCTCCAAAATTGGGTTTGCCAACACAAATAATATTTCCGTACCAAATTCCACTATACTTTCGTAATACATTTTTACAGTTCCGTAATAGATTTAAAATTTTCGTGGTATGCTTAAAATTTTTCGTTAGAAAAAATAAATTATAGTAGATCCTTTAAAACGTGCTAGCCAGAGATAATTAATTACTGGCCATAGATCTACACTCACGACGCGTTAACCTATAACTAATAAACAAACCTATAATTAAAAAAAAAATAATTTATGATCAAAGCTACCTTCAAGATTTAAAAAATATTCGAATTATTTGACAAGCTTTCACATCCTTTATCACAAGACAGAACTACCCGCCACTGCCTCTCTATACATTTTATTCCGTTGCGTCCGGCTGATTTATACATTCGAGGATCCCGACCTAATATTTAATGCATTTTGGAACCGAGCCCGCTGACCAGAGATTATTTCTAGATTGACGCGGTTAGTTTGTTCGCTACACCGTCGCCACTGAGGGATCGAACGACTGAAGGGAAATATTACGACCGATACTCCGGCCCTCTATAGATATCCGGCAAACCCTCGTCTCCCTGTATTGTGTTCCTCCACATGTATATGTATACGGCATTTCGGGGATCCCCGATGAGACGTGTTGCCTGTAAACCGGCTTGTTTTACGATGGGATGATGCGGGGAAGGAGTTTTCGGAATAAATTGGACGAGGGATATCGACTCGAAAGTACACGGGCGCTCGCGTGAATGTACAGGTACATAAAATGGCTCAAATTGAAATTCATGAACTTCTTTGTTTATAGAAAAAAAGCATTCTTGCCTTAAGCCGTGTATAATTTTTCGTTTACTAGAGGTTTAAATTATCTTATACATTATATTTCCTGTATCAGAAAGAGTTCAAACAATATAAATATATACCTTTTCATACCTACTGCTAATGGATGACGCCATAAGAGAAGCCGCACAACATACGAAAAGGTTATACGTAGAACACCGCAACATGCAAAGAGTTGGGTACCAGAATGTATATGAACGACCTAGGAAATTTATACCACCGATTAACAAGTGAAAAGAAATATCTATGCCAACAGAAAAAGTTTTCAAATCGCCCTTTGCGCCCATAGTTACTTGAGGCTCAGAATCATGGATATTATCCAGAAAACTCAGGAACCGCGTGCCGAATATGGAAATGAAATATCTACGGAGGGTTAGACGAATTACTAGATTGAACAAAGTACGAAACCTGGAATTAAGGCTAGAATTGGGAACAGGAGCAATTATTTCGCTGATGGAACGGAGCCATATAAGCGAAAGAGCAACACCAAGCAAGTGAGAAGAACAGCTCGAACGAGACGCTGACCCCCAAGAACCACGCTGGATAAGCCAGTGGCAGAAATCTTAGAAAGCAAGGGATATAAATTACTCAGGCGAAAGGAATAACTAAAAATAAGAAACTTAGAGGCAAACTACCTAGATTATTTCTAAATTTAGATTTCCAAAATTATATTCGTACAATCATTATATTTCTTATTAGTGATTGTACGAAGTAAGTTAAATTAGTAGGATCCACTGACTCTTATAATGACTAACAAGCAGTTAACAAGAAAAGTACTATGCAATAAGGTATTTTCAAAATAATTCAACGTTTAAAACCTTTTTAAATGGACCAACACTACATATTTTGTGAGATCTTGAAAGAATTTACGGTAAAAAAATCTTTAATACATTAATTCACTTTTGTCTTAAAACTAATAACAAGAAACTTATGAATGACGCCTCTAATGTTTTTAAAAGATTTATATTAACTTAACTTGCGGATGTTCAATGTTGAAACTTTACATACTTGCCTATCGTCGAATACAACACGTGAAAATTCGAGCAGATATGCTCATCAAATATTATTAAAATTAATCATTTATTAAGAAAAACCTAATTTGTTCAGATTGACGATATGATCATAGATATCTAAAACAATCACAATTTGCAATTTAGACGACCGATGGTACTGCTTTATATTGTTTACATTGAGGAAAGGCGTGTTTCAAATGTGTTATAGTTTTCTTTTATTTGTGAGCAGGATAAAAAAGTTTTCTTTTCTCTTTCGAGGATGTCCATATGTTAAACGAAAGAACTATGTTGTTGCATCGGGCAAATATGTATTTTAAAATGACGACTAGCTGTTATTACAAACGAAAGTAAGTATAGATCGTTTCATCTACTGACATGTTTTTAATTTATTGTGAAGTGCGCCAGAAGTCACCTGCTGCAAGTCGATTGTACGCTAAGCGGTTTCCTAACAGGCCAACACTTATTCCACAAAAATTCACTGCTCTAGTAATCTGCGCACGAGAAAGTGATGTACTGTGGACACGTCAAAGTCGAGATGGTGGTCCTAACCGACGCCAACGAATTTTGGATGTCGGAGAAGAAGTCTTAATTCTTGTCGCAGAAGATCCTTCTACTAGTACTCGAAAAATAGTAAATGCATCAAATCGAATTGTCTAGCGATCACTGCGCGAGAAACAAAAAGTGCAGGGCTTTACAACTTGAAGATCAACCCTTAGGTTTACAGTTTTGCCAATGGTTTGTACAAAAACATGTAGAAATTTCAAACTTTTCTTCGATTGTATTGGCGACTGATAAAGCAACCTTTACATGTAACCGCATAAATAACATAATACTCATATTTGGGCTGTGGAAAATCTACATGCTGTTCGTCGTAATCACTTCCAGCATAGATTTTCGATAAACGTTTGGGCCGGAATGGTCAATGGACAACTTATTGGCCCATTTGATTATCCGTTGTTGTTGCAAAATCATTTGATGGAACCATTGGAGGAAGTTCCTTTGAATGTACGTCGTCAAATGTGATTTCTTCACGATGGCGCACCCCTGCATTTTAAACGTTTAGTTCGTCAACGTTTAGATAATGTGTTTGAAAATAAGTGGATTGGTCAAGGTGGTCCTATGTCATGGCCTCCTTGGTCACGCGACCTTAACCCCCTTGATTTATACTTATGGGGCGTTATGAAGACCATAGTATACACTAACGACATAATTGATTTAGATGATCTTCGTAACCGCGTTGAGGCAGCTGCGGCGACAATTTGACGGCAAGACCAAGGCCTAGTAAATTATGTCAATTCATGGATACGTCGAGCGAGACTTTGCGCTCAACAACACGGCGATAACTTTGAACAACTAGTGCGAAGTGGATTCCATGAAAAACAAAACAAAAATTAAATTAACATGCTTAATCACCACTTTAAAATTTAAAAAAATAGAAACTACAACTTACATTAGTATCTCTCTTATTGTGCAAATTGTTAAGATATTTTTATGTTAATGACCTTACTTCAAGATGTTTAATCACCCTTTGAAAATAAAATCACAAGACCGTAAACAGCCTGTATATAGATTGGATAGGTATTTCAACAATGAAATTGTCATCAGCAGTAAAGCTAAATTGTGTAAACTGTTTCAACTTAAACTGTTTAGCGTACTTCCTGAAGGTGACTCAGAATACGTCTTTATATTTAAGTTGTTGTTAAGTGTGTAGTGATGTATAGCAGTTCCCAATAAGACTTTCTAAAGTTACAATGTTAAGGGAACCATCTCTACCAATCCATTTATTACCAAAAGTAAGTCTGAAAGAGACGACAATTATGCGAATGTACCAACCAGTTAAATTTATTTTATAATTAATTAGTTAGCTCATAAACAACCTTAATTTTGGTATCTATATTTTAATAATACGAACGTATATACGTACATATAAGTAAGTAAGTATGCGGAATGCCCCTTAACTCATTCAAACTTTTAGTTCTCATATCGTAATAGTTTTGCAAACTTTAAAGCTTGCGCCAACTATCGACCAAAGCTTAAAATTTAAAACTTTCTACGTATCCGAAGCATCTTAACAAGCATTGCTCGCAGCGAACGCGACGGACTGGTAAGACTTTACAGCCCCTTCAACTCCGTATTAAAGATCGGGTATCTTCCCATGCACATAACTATATAAATTTTCCATCAGAGACAATAAAGAAACTTCGTACAAGTAGGCATTCCGTAGCTTCGGGGGAATTTCGCCCGAATAACTTACGATGTCATCCAAGACGTTTGGCGAGATTGGGTTACCGGTTACTCTTCCGGGGTTTGCTTTGTGTTCCGTTATTCTCGTGGCTGCTCAGCTCAGGTACTTACCATATCCAACTATAAAGAATCTAGGTAGTTTTGTAACGTGCATTTGCAGCACGGGAAAATTGCTGACCTAGATTTCAAGTAATTTGGAATTTTGCGAGAGTCATAACATAGGTGGATGAAAGCGGTTCCACAAACCCGACGATAGTAATGTGCAAACGTATTACATAGATTATATTTCCACATTACACCCTAGAGATACTTCTAAAGCGAATTTGTCACAGATACGATACATCTTCCTGAATTACGCAAACCCACAGCTGGTGTACGCTTATGAACGGCTATGCGATAAATTTCGCCGTTTGGTACTCATACGTATCATATATGTATGTACATACTAATAAAATAGAGATACCACATCCCTTTGATGTTCTGCGTAGCATTTACTTTCATTCAATTTTTCTGTTATTTGCTTTCCAAAAAATTATCCCTAATTAGAACTCAGGAAAAATCATAAAAAGCTACATATCTAACCTACATATCTATAACTTTGTTGTAAAGTAACCAGTTCAGATTTTAAAGAATAAGTTTTTTTAAATATCTATTTCCAAATTAATTCAAATATGTTAGATTTATTGAGTAGGTCCAAAATTTTATTTCTTTTTTATGAAAGAATACCATAAATAATGTGAAGCTCAACATCTACCAAACATTTAAATTTTTAAACAAAAAGATGTATTTGCTTTTACGGTCACAAATACCCCTATATTTTTCAAAGTAGAATACTTGCTTAATACTTAATATGTAAGCCTTACCAAACTTTTATTTTAACTTCCACAAGAACAAGCCAAAGTCGCATACAAAATTTTGTTTATTCAAAGGTATCTAGTAACAACGGATTTAAAAAAAGTGACTTTACAAGACTATCTAGCAATATGCGTTACAAACTATTACATAATCAATTATTTTGAATTCCAAAGACTTAGGTAATTTTCAAATCCAAATAAGATAATGAGGTTACCACAGTTTGCACTAGATTGACATCATTTTGTTTTATTTAAAAATAAAATCCATTTTGCTCTAAATTATAAAATCTTTGCACTTAATATCATAACGCCCTTTATACCGGGTGTTCCAAGGTGGATGACATATTAGAAATATATGGAAAACTAACCATCAGAATTAATTCAAATTTTTCCTATGCAAGTTATACGAGATGAGCTACGTTTCTAAAATATTTTCATCTATGCAATATTGCCGCTTCCATCTTAACCAGGTAACATTTTTTTTTATTTAAATGAAACATCCTGTATTTTTTCATGGTTGGATTCCTGATTAAATTTCATACAACTTTTTCACTTACTACTCTATATCTATCTCAAAGCGTGTTCGAGATACAAATTAATTTGATATTTTTCTTTGAAAATTGGTCCCTTACAAATGTACCGATATCTTTGCCATTTAAAACAACTAAGCACAATTTTTGAGCAATACTTTAAGGAAACCTCGGACTAACTTGCCGTGTTATTTCAAATAAGTCTTTTTATACAGGTCACAGGTTACCTTTACGGAGTATGTAAGAAAACTTTCTTCAAATACTTTTTTTTAATGGGGCCTCATTTATTTATCTAAATTTATTTAAAATTATCCACGAAATCCTGACAGATAATATAGGATGGTGGCTCGACTAACTGCAACTGAAGCCATTACAATATATACTAGTCAAAATGATTATGATCAAAATATATGCATTGAGTTTTCAAAGAGGTTAATTGGTGGCACGGTACGATAAATTTAATTCATAATTGTGTGTTACCAATAAATTTATCCCACTGCTTAATTAGTAATTTCAATCAAAAGTTTCTGATTTGTCATAATAATTTTAGGTTATGTTGCTTTAAAACGTCTTGTTAAATGCGCTTAATTTTAATGAATGTCTTAACAATTTCAAAGAAAGGAAATGGTTTTTAAAATAACTTCCAATAAGGAAAGTTTTGTGTTCCAAATTGAACATTTTGGACTACTACAAATGTAACAGTTATTATAATTTGGTGTGACACTTCATTGACAGGTATAAAAATATGTGTTACCAACTAAGTTGTAATATTCATGGCTTACCCTAATTATAAATTCGATTGATCACTCGGTACTTATTTATGAACTCATGTATCAGTAAATGGTAGAGGAAAACATATTCGAATCAAATTGGGGATGTATGTCAAACGAAAGAGTATATTGTTAAATCAAGCAAATATACTTTAAAATGAAAAGGTATATCTTTTGATGTTAAATAAAGAAATTTCTTGAATACCGCATTTTTCTCGGGATATCTATTTTCTTGTGCTAAGGATATATTCTTGGGCATACATAGAATCCCGTTTATTCCAGTAATTATTACTCACTACCAGTAATCTTTTGTCTTTGTGCATGGGCTAAAGGAATAATTCGGCTGTAATACGGCTCTTTTCGCCCTTGTACAACGTTCCAATTTTTATAAGCATCATCCAAAGCCAAATCAAACACTTTCGCCACAAATAATTCCTTCTAAATTATTGTTTGCATTATAAATGTACCTACTACAAATTATTACAAAATATATGAAAGCACCTATTTGACACCAAAAGCCTTGCACTAAACTTAACCAGAAAAGAAGCGCCCTCATTAGTTTCACCAATACAAAATGTCTCATCGATAAGTTTATAGCTTTCTTGTCGCCATATTCTCTCTTAATACCCATGCTTGACGCGAACCGCAAACCAATATAGAAACACGAGAAAGGCAACATATTGGGTCATTTATCTGTCATAAGGGCAACCATTTACGAGCATTTTATTTGAGAAGGCGAACAACAAAATCTTCCCCAAATTTTATTTTCTTGACGTCGCACGAACGACGAAAGTAGAAAGTTTTTATAAGAACGAGGCAGCTTGTTTAAACGGCAATATTTACACTGTTACCAAGGAAAGTCGGCGAGGCAGATTCGACAAGAAGAAGTTCGTGTATCGATTTCTGAGTGACTGGGATGTTCGTTATTCGTAGCCGTGCCCTGTCGACCGGGTGATAGGAACTTGTTTTCATAACGAGAGAAAGGGGGGAAAACTTTCGCGAAATGATTAATAACTGACTAATTTGGTTAATAAACGGTGACATTGTACGGTACGTCAGATCTTGCGAATTATAACGATCAACATTGTCTCGAAATTTTAATTAATTTAAATGCATGTTGTGGTGTAGCAACTATTATGTATAAGTATAGAACATGAGTTTAATTAGACTTATCTAATTTCGTAAGAAGTTGATCAAACCTGAGATAGCGAGACTCAAAAAAATGTTACAATGTGTCCAAACCAATTTGTCTACTCAAAATAATATTTTGTAACTAATTAAAAATTCCATTAACAATGTTATAGTTGTATATTGTTAAAATTGGTATCTCAAATATTAATTTTAGGATTTACAAAACTTTGTCATGTTTATTTATGTTTATCTATGTATTACTGCTAAGGTTAGTATTTTTTATTTAAATTCCATTTTAACTAGTTCCACTGTTTACATTACGGCTGGGAATTACCATTTTACAACCGATTATAATTCTAATGCCATCAGCCGCTTCCGCAATGAACCTCTCTTAGTTTTATAATCTGTACTTGTTTCTATTTATCCATTTGTAATCCTTTGGTATTTAATCCTTTAACATGTAATTAGATAAATTCCCTAATTTTTATTCGCTTAGGGCAGAGCTTGTTTAATTAGTTTCTAGATGTTATTTAAGGAAGCGTTTTTCGCTCAGAAAGTGAACAGTCTAAAAGTATTCATTGAAAACGATCAGAAATAACGTATATCTCATTTTGTCTTGCGTAGTTGTTAGTTTAAGTTAAATAAAATAAGTTGGTGCCACTCCGGTATTTCTATTAACACAAATGAAGCAAAAACTTCAACTACAATAATTCTCTACATTGGTCCTTCGAGCCGAATCGCACAACTGATTTTAATCCTTCATAAAAGGAACTCCATAATCCCTTCAAATCAGGAGGGATTCGTACCGCTATGATTTAATCAAAAAATCTTATAATAGTCGTATCTACGAAACAATAACTCTTAAATTTAGTATAGAAACAGCCACTAAAATATTATTGGCTTTAGGAACAAGTATAAAAAGCTTAATTCTTTTGACACTTATGAACAACTCATAATGCAAAAGACAAGATATGAAAAGGTATTTCGAGCCATTATACACCGCTGTTCCTTCGCAGATTTAGGCAATAAAATTTTAAAAAATATTATGAATAAAATATAAATTGAATAAGGCAAAATATAAATACTTGAAGGTTCGTAGAAATAACTTAGTCATTCCATAATGAACGTACATAAAACGTGGTATAAAACCCTTAATGAAACAACCAACAGTGAAAACTTACGGAATAATCTGAAGTGTGATAATGTCCTAGTGCAATAAGCTAAGAGGACATTTAACGTACTCTTACCACTTGAACGAGGAAATAACTCTAAATTCGTATTGCCATCGTAAGTAGAAACTACAAAGAAAAAAAAATGTTAGGCATAGTATTTCTGTAAAAGTAAAAATATCCTTACCACCTTGATGAGTGAAGAACTCTGGATACGTATTTCGGCAACTAAGTTGTTATCCTCAGCAGCATCCCTGAAGGAAAATAATGTTAGACGCAGCGCTCTGGGAAATATGCACCACACAGAACACCACTTGATGCATATCTTTCAAAGTGCTGCGTCTGACATTATTTTCCTTCAGAGATTCTGCTGAGAATGGCAACTTAGTTGCTGAAATACGTATCCAGAGTTCATAACTCAATAAGGTGGTAAGAGTATTTTTGCTTTTACTATTTTAAGCCACCGTATGCTATTCTTTATAGTATTTCTGGCTACGGTGTGACTATGTCTTATCACTAGTATGCGTGAAAGGGCATAAAGGAAATCCAGTTGATGAGACTGCCGATGGGTTTTGTGGAAGCCTGTCCTACCTGTTACGTCTGTTACACTCAATGGCTTACTAAAACAATGGACTAACATTCTACATAAAAGCCAGGCATGCCAAGCCGTCTCCAAGCTATCGTCCAGGACAGCAAAATCTTTCATGCTTCTCTCTCGGGTCAACCTTCCTTCTTGCACAGGATCATTCATTCCTTCAGCGTACCTTGCACTGCCTTGCAAAAAAGGTTTGGTTGGTGTGTCGCCTACAACTGTCTCATTCATTGTAGGCTGACCAAGATTGCTCACACATCTACCAAACCATGTTATCAAATATTTTTACTTCATAAGAGATGTGCGTTTCGGAAAGTCAATATACGTAGGCACTGCCATTTACAAATTTTAGTCGAAATGGTACCACTGGCTGTGCCTTTATGTCTTGGCTTATATATGTGTCTCGTAGGCCCTTCCATTTGTGTTGGATAGCAGCGGCTACAATAGAGAATTGTTTATGTGGAGGGAGGGAAGGGTGTAATACAAGGGGTCCAATATTAATGGCCCACATGGCTCTTCCCACCCCCATTTGGTTATGACAAAAACCTCTTGTTTAATCATTTTGAGGTATTTATATACATGCCTAGGACTAGTAATTCCTTTTTATTAAACCATTACTATTACTAGTCGTTATAGGACTAACCAAACATTCAAACTTTAGAAAGCAACATTTTTTTTTTGTATTTTTCAAGATGAATTAGTAGCGTTAGGGCCTCTTTTTAAGATCGCGCAGAAGTGAATCCATATAGTTTCAGCAAAATAAAAATAACGACTAGTATTAACCCAAAAAAGCTTCTGAATAATATCAAACTTCCTTAGAATAAATAGTCTTCAGAATCCACGTAAACAACCAAGTTTGTGTAAGCAGTACCTACGTAATGCGTTTATACTATTATTATCAAACTGACTTTTACCAAAAACTATCACAAAACCACCAAATTACCATGCCACGCATCTTTTCGGTAATGTTCGGAAAATATTTTTGTGGTGTAGATGGAACCACAGCTTTAGATAAGCTTCTGGAATACTTCGAAAGACAAAATAAATAAGCGCATATTTTCAGTACTGGTTCCGACAGCACGCATTCAATTACGCCGAACTGGCAGACTCATTACGAACTTTAGTAATTCTAATCTTGAACATCTACTTAGATATATCCTTAAAACGAACAAAAGCTCAACAGGTTTTTTATTCGCCCAGAAATATAATCCATATTTCCTTCCTTTTGTGCTTATACCGAGATGCTTTTATTTTTCCTTACAAGACCAAGATTATGCCGTTGTAATTACAGACAGTGCAATAAAGGGAATTACGTTCTAGGTAAGCAAAAAAAAAGAAGACCGACTATTTTTTAAATTTTCCTCTCCATAGACTTTGTATCGATACACAATCCATTTAATGTGTTACTTTGATCTAGATCATTATCTTGAAAACAGGATAACTACTTCCTCTTAATATTAGCCTAAGAATCCGGAAATTTCGAAGCGTTTTATTATTTATTGTCACCCTGCAAGGGTGGTGGTATTATAATAGATACATCAGAGATTCTGTTTGTTGCATCTTGTACGTGCACTTCAATCACGTTGTAAGAAACAATAATTACTGACTTTGAAGCCACCAATGGGATGCACATACACAAAAGTGAGTTATGCAAATTTAGGTAGACGCGACTGCGCTATCATGAATAATCATGTGTATCATCACACACTATATTTGAATTGATAATAAACTACAATTTTAACAGGAATAGGATAGTTGTGAACGTTTACTATGATGAATTAACACCTAGAAGATGATAAATTTCCAAGAATCTCTGTAGAACCTGCTACATTTTTAAATGGATAACTTTGAGCAATGTAAGTAGGGTCATAGTTTTATGTTTTTAGAATTATTTTGATGTTTACCATGGCGTTTTTTAAATCCCTGTAGATAATGGAGGCATAATGGATTATAAAAATATAACGTTCATAATTGAGATTAGTACATCTCCAGCAGATAAACATTCCCATACGTTTTATAGATAGATATCTATTCGTCACTAAACACAAATATGTTGTTTGACAATGTTGTGCAATAACAATAGAATTTCAACAAGCATTATAGATAATAAATAAACAATCAGTTACATTTTAAAGCATTATAAGATATTAATTGAATCACAATATATGTTCCCAACCTAGGAATAACAATTTAGAACAATACGGTCTGTAGATTATGGCGAAATAGAATAGAATTGGTTATTCGGGCCAATTTTTGATAAATGTATGCACATGTCAAACAAAATAATAAATAGCAATACATATATACATATACGCAAACACATACATATATATATATACATATACTACATAATATACATAATAATAACAGCTAAAGACAACTCTAACTTCGCCATATTGTAGAAACAACCGCCTATTTAAAGCTTTTTCGATCTGTCTTTAAACATACTCAAAGATGCGCTCTCGTGAATGTCCAGTGGAAGCCTGTTGAATGAATTAGTGCCAGTGAAAAAATGTGGTTTAAAAAGAGGAATAGTTTGGCTTAATATATATTAAGTTAAAAGGATTCCTGACGCAATAATTACCAAATTATGATTTTCAATGTGTGTTAAAAGTAGATCTTTATGTTGAAGTAGATAAAGAGTTTGTACAAGAATATTGGTGATGACGTAAATATACACGTAAATATCTACAGGACATCCGATAAGACAAGCTAAATATTGCTCTGAATATACGTTTCTGTAAAACAAATGCTCCATAAACGTCCTTACACTAACCCCACACAATTATATTATACGACAGCATTGAATATACTATATACGCATAGTATGCGTTCAAAAGAGCTGTTGTGGTTAATATATCTTTAAGGGTAAAAATCATATAACAATATTTTTGAAATCAATTACAAATACCATCAATTTGTTTCTCACAGGCTAAATTACAGTCAAGGAGGGTACCCAATAATTTACATTTCGTTGAGTGCACTAAAATTTGATCATTAAGATTGATAGATGTTAATGTCGGTTTTCTGCATCTATTATAAAATTCCGTTATGATTGTTTTGTTATGGTTAATTATTAGTTTAAACATATATATACTTCCAGAGTCTATTGTGGAATAAGGTAATTTATTATAGAATGAATATCTAAATATTTACGAATTAACACTTTCTTTCATAAAATCGTTGAAGCAAATCAGTGATCGAAAGGGGGAACTTCTATGCAAGTGAAACTTTATCAATAAATCATTGGTAGTCATTGAGTAAGCAACTCGATTACGTATAGGTACAGGGTTCAATAATTGCTAAAGATCAAATCAATATTTTATGTTAGATTTGGTAAAAATAAAATAAATGTAAATGTATGCTTGTATACTGTTATACTGCCTTTGTTTATACGATTTAACGACGATTCTGTGGCCGTTTTTTTTATGTTTTTATAAACTGCATCCAAAAAAGTTTAAAATCCATTTCGGATAGTTTATTTCCGTGTGATATTAGTTCTAGTTCTTGCGTCTTAAAAGACTGTTTTGTGTGTTGTGGTATTAACAGAATAGTGGTCACCAGACATGGACTGCATAGAACATATCGGGGTCCAGATGTTGAGGCAATTGACCACCTTTGAGCACCCTGTAGAAACGCTAGAATAGTTAGGAAATGTTGTTGGAGAAATTTGGACAAATTTATCTTAAGATTTCGTTAATGGATTGCTTATTCGGGCTCGGGTGGGCCGACGAGATATATTTTTGGTTAATTTTTTGCCACAGTTTGGGGTTTAAAAAGACATTAGGAATAAAACATTAAGTTACGATATTTGAATAAATATTCTTTTCATCTTATTTTATAAAAAAAAAACTCATTCATTAAGGAAAAAAACTAATAATATAATTACATCAATACAACTTGAAAAATCGCAACAAATACATGTGACTCTTAGCAATTGTTGAGCACTGTATTTGGACTTTTCTAAAGCCTTCGATGAATATGTATTATTAAGGTACTAAGTTTTTCTTTCATGGTAACAGCGGTGCATCTCAGTCATGGATTGAATCATACTTACAAGATGGAATAAAAGTTGTTAAGCTATCATAAGCACAACCCAAGGCAATGTGGCAAAGGTCCAAATATAACTGATTGAACGTTGTCAAGACTTATTTCAAACCGACGAAAAACATGTATTGAAACCCCCGTTATTTAGGAACCCACATGCAATAATCGATAGCCGTCAGAAAGTATTTAATTTCAATATAATCGGTTAAACGAGAGGACAGTCAGAACGCGGTGTTCGTTAAAAAGCGCAATTCCAACCAGGCGGACAGACCAAAAAATCAGACCCCACATTATCCATTTATAATTCCCGATCTTTTTTGTGCAATTGATTTTTAATCACTGTGTTCGCACTCGCTTTCCGGTGAGTTCAGCAATAACTGTATCGGCGCGCTATAGTGCCGATCGGACAAATTTATGTCGAGAATCTGTAACTTTGCTAATAGTTGATCTACAATTATTAGTTATAGTTAGTTAGTTCGCAATAAAAAAAAATATATTGCAAAATATAAGTAGTGGTACATAGGTGCTATACATTAATGTACATCATTGTAAAAACAAGTGCAGTACTGGTGAATTAATAATACAATACTAGCAATAATGGTTTATACAATTAAAAGCTAAATTGTGCTCAAACCTAGCGAAAAAGAATAAAATAAAATTAATAAAATTATAGAATAACATTATATGCATCATTTTAATCATCCAGTGAATCTAATGCTTCGTCCTTAAGCTGTATATGTTTCTGTGAACAGTTTTCTTACACCAGTTATTAATAGATCAGATGTACAAAGTAAAGTATGAAAAACATGTTCGTTTGTAGCTTATCTAGAACACGCTCAAGAATGATGCAGTATTTTTTATAAACTTTGTTTCTAGATTCTTAGGCATCTTCAAGGTGCTGCCGAAGAGGCAAAATGGCATTGTATCTAATTATGCTCTATCCGTGTGTTAGAGTTCTATTCGTTTGCAGAACGATTTGCCGCTGAGAGAACACAAAAGAGGCCTTTGGTTGTTTTTAAATAGTTTATTATCGAACTAAATAGTCATAGAGACAAACGTATAAATATAAAAATAACTGTGTATATTGCACATTTAATCGTAACTCATATTTAAGTCTTTCGGTAGAACATTATTATATCTATGTGCACATTTGATGTATATGTCCGTATAACACCGTACACGCGCTGTGGGGCTGTTGAACCTTATATCCGAAGTCGGCTGGGCTCAACCGTCTTTGCGTATAAGCGAAAATACGGCCACCGGATACCTTTTCAACATTTCTTCGTATCCAGCCGCTTATCAATGCCCTCGTTTCTGGTACCGCGGTTGGTGCGCTGGTGGGGTAGCAGGTAGGCAGCAAGCTGGCGCGCGGTTCGGCAGGCGGTTGTGGCCCGTCAATTGTCCTGGATACGAACGGGTGCCCGGTCGACGGCTGTTGCTGTCTGCTTTTTCGGCGCGCACAAAAGAGTCCTTAACACCATGAATAAGGACTTTGTGGTTTGAATATTTGTGTAGTACCAATTATACTTGCTCAGATAGAGCTCGGTTGTAGTGTGTGCGTATTCACCTTTTTTTTTCATTTGTTTTCCTACCACAAGACATAGTTTGCAGTATGATATGACATTTTTCTTTAATTAAATCTTCATCAACTCTTGTTATTTCAGATGTGCATGTATAGTTGCTGAAAAATTTCGGTCATTGCTATTCCCACTGGGTTGACAAAGTTTGTCTATTATTAAACCAAAATCGTTACGAACGTGTTTCTGGGCAACCTGTTTCTTAGTTTGTTTTTGTTTCGTATTAACCTTGACCATAGCAGACCACGTTTGGAATGGCAGATTATATAATATGGGAACTAACTCCATAAACCTGATCCAAGCGTGTAAAGTTGAAAGACTAAATGTGAATTTTTCTTTCCCTACTGGTCTTTCACTTACCTTACACGTGCAACTCGATGGTGTATTTGTCAATACTTGTACCACTTTACTATCCACCATCGTAAAATATAAAGGGTACTTCACAGAATAGATGTTTTCATTAAACAAGATCAGTAAAGATTGCAAGGACTGTGGGGCAGCACAATAAACACACTTTTGGGATTACTCCTCCCGCACAAAGTATTAATTAATTCGTGGATGCCCATTATCAAATCGAATAACCGAATATTCGGTACTGCCGAGACACGTGTCGTTAATTAATACTTTGTGCGGGAGGAGTAATCCGAACAGTGCGTTTATTGTGCTGTCTCACAGTCCTTGCAATCTCTACTTACAAGGCAAACAAATACTTCTATTTTGCGGCTAAAGTATAGATGATTGGGAAAATGTAAACTAGAAATCGAATCGTATTTTATTATTTAGTCATCACACATGCTTAAAGTATTGTCAATTCATAATTTAGTCCATGTTATGATCACTAATAATCAGAAAACTATATTAAAGTTTTTCTTTTTGCTCCATTGTATAAAAAATATGTACACCGGTTAATACTGAAATCAATAGTGAAGCCCTAAGTTAAAAAGTGTACTTGTAAGATTGCCCCATGCGCAGTATTCAAACCATTTGGTAGGCAATTGAAAAGGTTGACATTGTCCGTACGGCTGTCGTAATATAAAAATCAGAAGATTTCGCTTTAAGCGGAAAGGAACTCGAATAGGATTACCCAAGGCATTACGCAAAGTAATCAAATCAAGGAGGATTCGTGTGTAAGGAAAAGGAAATCATAATTACCGCGTAGAATACAGTGTGGTAACATCTCCACCTCGTCTTCCTGCTAAATTCGAGCCCTGCCTTTTGTAATATGCGCAGCCATGTATGTGTACTTCTCGTACGCTCACGGTACAGCATGAGCACTACTACAGCTATAGCTACAGCCGTCACACGCCGATACTGAACAGAAGCATGCGACAATCGACCAGGCGAATAAAGTCCATTTAATCTACGCCCGACCATCTAGCGCCGGAAATCTTCGGCTTATTTAACATGAAGTTCATTGTTATTGCAGCTTTTGTGCTTTCACTACACAAACTGAAAAATAACAGTTCCCCAATTGATTTTTTTTTCTTCCGGTTTTTCGTATCCGGGAGACGGTCGTTGTTTGCCGGCGGGATTCCACCGTGAGACCTCAATTTTCTTCTGAGTTATTGGTTCTGCTTTTTCCTTGCTGTTCCAATCGATGTTTTCCTACCGTTGGCCATTTTATTATCCGAATTTCTCCGCCTGTTCATGTCCGGTATTTTGGAGCGAGATTTAAAGGATCAATTGCTCCAAGGCTTTGAGGTAAGTGGTTCGGTAATGACCGGATAAATTTACGGTTAAAAAAACAGTAAAAACCGCATTAGCAAAAGTGACCTAAACCTGTTATTAAAGAATTATGATCATATATCATGTGTTTGAGCTTTTAAGCACTGTATACAAAACAATACACATGAAGTTGGTCGTCTGGGTCACCTGATTTAGTTCCAAATGATAATTTTTTATTGGGTCACCTTAAATTTTCCTAGCATATTGCATATTGATTGCTGACAAGATCTGGTTGCCTATCCTCCCTGTTACTATGATGTTTGTCTATGTGTTTGTTCGGTTGCCTATTCATGTCAATTGAAATGAGGTGTTACTTACTTTTAGGTGGTATCTCTTCAATTTGGCTTTCGATTATGTTGACTGACTCATTGGTACTGCTGTCTTCAAATTATATACTCTGTAACATTAGCTTGTTTATTTGCGGTTTCTTTAGGCTTCATTAATGTTCTAATTTCCTTTGGTTCTAACCACTAACCACTAGGTATGATGGAGAACGACAACAAATGATGGAAAACGAAAGAAAAACAAGATTAAAGCTGATAAAAACGCGAGAGCCAGAGGACCTGGAAACAGAAAATCATAAGAAAGGAAGCAAACAAGCTATGCAAAAGAAAAGAAAAAGAAGAAAGGTGGAAAACACAATGACTGAAATTGAAAATTCACTCACAGGAAATAATACAAAGCTTCAAAGCAGATACTTCAAAGGAGGCAATTGCAAGAAAAGCAACGACTTAAAGTACCAACGACCCTGTTAAAAGAAAGACTCAGCCAGCACATATCGAAGAGTAACAGTTTGGATTCGGGAGGGGTAGATCGACTATAGACCCGATACATATAGTAAAACAGATTATAGACAAGAACTTCGAAAACGGCATAGGAATACGTTTACTCTTTATATGCTTTAAACAAGCATTCGACCAGATGAGAAGAAGAAAATTATACAAGATCTAGGTGTTATAAAAACATCAAAGAAACTTAAACAATTAATTAAAATGATTATGGAAAACCCAAGAAGCTTTGAAGTCAACAGATGAATACGACAAGGTGATGCGCTGTCGACATTGTTATTTATAACGTCTCTAGACAGAGTTACGCAAGAGGTAAAATCTAAGAACAATTAACATCAAATCTGTAGAAATACTGGCATATGCAGATGAGTAGGAATCATAGGTAGAAGCCATAGTGATTTAGAGGAAGTATTCGTAAAGATAGCAGGAAAAGCTAAAGAAAAGGGATTGCTGACAATTGAGAACAAACAAAATACATTAAACAAGAAAACCAATGGGCACAGTAATGAGCATCAAGCAATATTATTTAGATAAATTAGAAGTGTTCAAATACGTACGCATATTAATACTTTGACGATGCAAAAGAGCACACATTAAAGAGAGGATACAGCTGTGATACAAGGCTTTCCTTACCTACAAAAAAATGCTAGAGAATGTACAAAACAACTACTAGGCCTATTGTGACCTACGCTTTAGAAACATTCAATGCAAAAGAAGAAGAGCAGCTAAAAATATTTGAAAGAAAAGTAGTGAGAGTGATAATTGGTCCAAAGAAGTGGAATGGAAACGAGATAGGATAGTTGATGAACTAAAACATAGTTGGGTGGATCAAAGGACAAAAAATCAGATGGTATGGGTACTTTTTTAGAAAATATTACAAGCCGCACGTGAAAACTATAACAGAATGGAGTCCAGCAGAGAATAGACCCCGAGGTAGACCAAAAACAAGGTGGAACAGGTTGAAAGGGACTTTCAAGTTAATAACTATTAATCAGGTAGCGAGAGGAATGGAGGAGAGTAACTGGCAGAGCGAGGATACACCCGTAGGAAATGGGAGAAAAATGTGGTCTCTCACAGTGAACGGATGACTTATGTGCATTGGAAGTGGATAGCTGCAGGTTCTGCGGAATCGTATAGC